>JAXCLQ010071904.1:0-11102 GCA_035584115.1 Cedrela odorata
TTACGTTGGTCGGGGAGGCCTGTTCTATTTTACTGTTTTAAAATCATTGTGCATAAATGATTAATATGAAATGTTTTAAATGTATGTATATTGGTGATGTGAAACCGTTAAGGTCAGATGTTATTGTATGGCCAGTGAGCCAGGATATTTACTGTATATACAGGACTGTAACCGATAGACGACTTATGAGAGGACGCAGAGGTTATTGGTGCCACAGTGGGGCTATATAAGGGAGGTTAAGCCATGGTAAGCCCACTGTGTGCCGTGCATTTAGGTGCGGTTAAGAGACTCTATGGAAAGTCCTGGCGACTTGATAGGGATCTCATAGATTTGATGAATACGCGAGGACAGTCATGCGTGTCACCACGTAATTACTTGGGCCAACATCAGTGAGACGGGCTGGTTTTTTAAAAAATGCATGTTTATATAAATTAAATAATTTTGCAATGCATAATAACTGGTTTTCTGATTATAAAGATTGCATTGCATATGGATTTATGCATAACAGGCTCACTAATGGGTTTCGACGTTGCCTCGGCCAGGGCAGCAATCGAAATAGTATGGCCAGCCTGGTTTTGATGTTTAAGAAAATGAATGCAGATCATTCAATTATTTATTTACATTCATTTGTTATACATGAAATGTATATATGTATTTGAACATGATATAAATGAAAATTCCAATATCATTGAATTTGAAAATGCATATGCATGTATTTATATTTATGTATGTATGAATCTACTCACTAAGTATAGTTGTATACTCACCCTTCACAATTACAGTTTTAGGTTAAGAGCATTAGTACTCGCTGAGTGGGTGTTAGTGGTAGAGAGAGCCTACAATGACTTGAGTAGGTTTTTTACTTAACTCACAGGTGTAGATGTCCCACTGGATAAATGTAAATAAATTCTTGTGATACATTTTAAATGTACCTATTTTGTTCAACCCGACTATAAAATGATGTCCTTAATGTTATTTTTATAAATTGTTAATTGTTGTGGATGAATTGATCATAGAGATCAATTTTTTGATGATGATCCCATGAATGGGTTTTAATATGAAATGGATTGACAGGAAAGCCTTACAGGCTCTTTTGATACAGTCCGAGTATAGAGGATGTATCATAAGGGTCTATGGTGATTGTCGGAGGTGGACCCCAGGGTCGGGGCGTGACAATAGAATTCTTATTAATCCGCGACCTTTTTAATAAATACGAGACCCGACTAGGTCAGAATAATATAATTAATGACTAAGTTATAAAATACATTCTTTTTCAAACATTTCGTAATCGGCAACATTTCATATTTATTTTCTAAATGCGATATCGGCGTAAACATTTAAATTCACAAATATTTTACTAATCATTTCATAGAATTGCATTGGCGTACCAAACTTTAAAATCACATTTTTATTTTATCACAACATTGGATATCGTATAGTTTCAAAACATTAAAATGCATGCATGATTTATTTACATTTGTTCCCGCTCTTCCCGAGTAGGTTCTTATCTTAATATTGCACACTTAAAACAAATTAACACAATCTATTTCAGTTTCATGTTTTATATTCATCGCTATATTCCTACGACATCTATATTTCCAACTTTAACACTTTATCAATTTCCTAACATAGTCCTATTACCATATTTACGCCATAACATCATTTCATATATGCTTATACATATATACATACATATACCTATATATATACGCACACACACATATATATGCATATTATAACAATTTTTCAGAAAAACACATTCAGCGTAAAATTTTCAAAACTAGTCAATTTTGCCATTTTTCGCCAATTCATTTTTTTTTCCAACAACATCCGTATTATCAAACTCCAAACACTCATAAATATTTCAAACAAACTTGGTCTACTGAAATCGCTGAGATTTAATTTCACTTTTACAACTATGCCATTCCAAATCCACAAGTAATAATTTATTATCCCAATTCAACCATACACACACACACACACCAACATATATATATATATATATATACATATATATATATATATATAACAATTTTCTTTTCTACCAATTTAAACCATTATTATAAACACTATATACCTCAACATAAACACTATATACATTAACAAAATATTTTTCACCTATTTTTAATTTTCCAATAATATATATATGTATATATATTTCTCATTTGAAATACTACACAACATTAACATAATGTTCATTTCTCATTCAACACCATATACACATTAATACAAGATTAATTCCTAATTTCCCACAAGTTTAACATTAACAATATAAATTTCTACCAATTTCACCATTATCAGAACATGATAAATAAACTTTCACCAATTTACATATTACAATCACATTATAACAACATTTCTACTAATTTCTATTATTATAATCCCATGATAATTAAGCTTCCACCAATTTATACATTACCATAACATAACAATAAATTTTCACCATCATAACAATATAATAATAATAGTTTTCATTTTCAAATTTCCTATATCACATAAAAGTATAAAGTCTATTACAACAGCCTTAACAATTCACATAGCCTTAACAATTTATTAAACTTACTATACCAAAATCATAAAATACTAATTAAAGAAAACATAAAACTCACAAATCATTTCTTTCTCTTCCTTCCTTTCTTTCCTTTTCCAATTTACCTTCTCTTCTCCTATGTAAATGCTTCTTCACATTTCAATTTTGAAAAGTTAAATACTAACATTTTACTCATCAAACACATGGAGAGCTAAGATTCATTCAACCAATCCAAGGGCCCTCATTTTGCCACCCAATTTTCCACTAACTAATACCAAATATTAATTAATTTAATTAACAAAAACACATGGATGGTTAGGATGACTTTAACTAAATCCAATGGACCACATTTAGCCATCACATTTTCCACTAACTAACACTAAATATTAATTAATTTAATTAATAAAAACACATGGATGGCTTAGATTTCTTCAATCAAATCCAATGGACCATATTTTTGCCATCACATTTTCCACTAACTTAGCTTTTATATTTATCCCTATCCAATTTACAAAACAAGCCTAGAATTGAGACAAGTGGATGGTTAGGACTAAAGCAAATGGATGTCTTGAATTTTGTAGAAAAATTTGGCAAAACTTAATATTTATTCATTTGTTCATTTATTTTAATTTATTATATATATATATATATATACTTGGGCTTAGGTTTGGGCTTACATAATTGGGCTTAGATATAATTAATTAGGCTTAGGCCTAGCTAATTAAATTTGGCTTAGTTAATTGGGTTTGGGCCTAACTAATTGAATTTAGGCTTAATATATATTTATATATATATATTATATTCTTGGCCCACTTAATATTATTTTAATCCATAATATAAAATTTCAAAAATGACTTTGTTAACAATAAAACTTTCAATTCTACTTTACATGTCTACTACATTTTCCAAACTTGCAAAAATACTACCATCTATTTACTTAATATCATTGCTTAACAACTAGAAGTTCTATAAAGAAAATTACGAGTGTTACAATAGGAGCCATTATGTAAGGAGGCATAGAAATAGGTGTAATTCCCGATAACAAATATATACAGAATTTTATTTCTTTGTCTAGAGGTAAACTAGACAATTCATTTGGGAACACATCTAAAAACTCATTTACTACTGGAATGTTTTCAAATTTCATCTCAAGCCTAGTAGTATCAATGATTTGAGCTAAGTATACCAGATAACCCTTATGTAATAATTTTTTTGCCTCTAACACGAATATAACACAAGAAGGCATTACCCAGTGATCACCTCTAAACTCATTCTTTGACATACCAAATTTTTGAAACACTACTCATTTCGTAAAATAATCTACAGAGGCTTTATGTGTAAACAAGTAATCCATTCCCAAAATAATGTTGAACTCATAGGTAAAGTAGTCTAAAAACCCACGAACAAGTGAATCATTACTTGGAAAGCCAATATGATCATATTACAAACCCTAGACTCGTTGAGGAACTCTTCTCAAGAACTTAGATTGCAAAGAGATGACGCCACAAAGGATTAAAAAGCCTTTGATAAGTCTAAGTTCACGCAAGAATTTAAGGAGAATTGATTATAAGTGCTCACAAATTTTTAGAATTTTATTCATCAAGAGTGGCTCAAAATAATAAGTTTAAGTTGTTTAAATACTAAATGCCTATTTTATGGCACTGTAGCAAACTATAGTTTACAAATACTGTAGCAAAGCCAAATAAATAAGTTTTGTTTCCTTTTTAAACATTAAGAAACCTTAAGACAAACTAAAACAGGCAATTAAAATAACTATAGACTATTTAATTAATTGTATCTGCGCATTAACATAACTAAAACAATTAAATAAAATTACATCATACCCACATGTAGATTACAATGTGGTCGTATATGTGTTCATATCTTCACTCTTGGACTTGGGCTTTAATGACTTGTAGAACTTACACCAAGGTTGGTTCTTTATCTCGCAAGCTTGTCTTCTATGATGTAGAGTTCTTTCTTTGTCGTCCATGTGAGGTTTCATTTATGGTTCATTGAATAAGTCCACTCATTGTCTCTTTGATTTTCTTCGCACTTGATCTCATAATAGGCCCACTCAGGACATGCAACGGTTCTTGAATAACTTGATCAACTTGTAGACTATCTTGGATTTCATCATTCCCCATTTCCTCAAAAGGATTCGTTCTCGAATCTGCATCAAATAAAGTTAAATCAAAATCATTAAAAGTAGTAGAAACATTATACTCGCTTGAAAGATTCACTTTACAGGCATTGTCATTGATCATTTCAAACATTTGAAATTGGCCATCTCCTCTTGGCATCAATTTGGATTTCCTATGATTCGAAAACCTCTCATTTCGCATGTGTACCCAAACCCAATCTCTTGACTCAAATGTCACACGACACCTTTCTTTATTAGCTTGAGACGTATAATACTCATTTCTCTTCTCAATCTGAAGCCGTGCCTTCTCATGAATGGATTTCACCAGTTCAGCTTTCCTTGTCCTATCTAAACTAGCATGTTCATCAATCGGTAAAGGAATTAAATCCAAAAGTGTTAGTAGATTAAATCCATAGACAATCTCAAAAGGAGAAATGAAATAGTAGAATGAATGCTCCTATTATATGCAAACTCAATGAATGACAAACAATCTTTCCAAGACTTTAAATTCTTATTAATAACAGTGAGCAAAAGTTGAGATAAAATCCTATTAACTACCTTCGTTTGATCATCGGTTTGTGGATAACAAGTAGTAGAAAATAAAATTTTAGTACCTAATTTACCCTACAACACTTTCCAAAAGTAGCTCAGGAACTTAACATCCTTATCTGACCAATTGATACCAACTGATGTGAACTTGAATCACATGCCAAATAAATATCAATAAAATTAGAATTAGTGGCATACAATTCTTTAACAAACTCAAAACCCAGCAATTTTGAACTTAAAGAGGTAAGAAGTGCATACCTACACAACAATGCATCAACGATAATATTTTCCTTATCTTGCTTATAACGGATCACATAAAGAAAACTCTCGATGAACTCAATCCACCTAGTATGACATTTGCTTAACTTACCTTGGCTCTTGATGCGCTTCAATGATTCATAATCAGTGTGAATCACGAACTCCTTTGGCCTAGGTAATAGTGCCAAGTCTCTAATACTCTAACCAATGCATAAAGCTATTTGTCATAGGTAGGATACTGCAACAATGATCCACTCAATTTCTCACTAAAGTAAGCAATTGAATGTTTCTCCTACATTAAAACGGCTCCAATGTCTACTCTTAAAGTATCACACACTAAAGTTTAAATATTTTATCAAAGTTAAGTAATGCCAAAACTGAAGTAGAACATAACCTATACTTAAGCGTCTGAAACACATTTTGTTGCTCTTCCCCCTAATGAAAATTAACATTTTTTTTAACAACCTCAGCGAGTGGTGCAACAATGGTACTACTATCCCTCACAAAACGCATATAAAAACTAGCTAAACTATGAAAACTACGAACCTCAGTTACACTCTTAAGAGTTGGCCACTCCTTGATAGCCTTAACTTTATCCTCATCAACCTTAATACCATTCGCACTAACTACATACCCAAAAAACACAACTCGTGTTAGATATATGCCCTAGAACCAATCGTGTCATACGGTTTAGGGATATCATCCTTATGTATATATAATTTTGTAAGAATTTGTAAACTTGTTTACGATTAATATAAAAGGACTTTTATATCATTTTGCATGTATAATTGATAATATATATTATATATATAATGTAGAATGAGATCCCATAATGAATTATGATGTTAGAACTCTATCTGCAAAGAGTTGTAGATATGAGTACAGAGTTTTGATTTGAATACATCCAAATTAGTTTCCGTTTGAGGTGATGTCATATGAGAGTATGATATTGCATGACTGGTATGTTTGATGCTACCAATGATTAGTATTGAATGCTAAAAATTAAGTGACGAATCTCATGTCATAAGAATATGAACGTGTTATTGAATTTGACAAATCACATAAGTGATTATCCACGGCCAATGATACGTCACACAATCGTACTAGTGTACCACTAGTCCTCTGACTTGAGGTGTTATGCTGCCCTCTGCACTGAGGCGCATCGTTCACTTGTGTATATCACATTGGGTTAGCCACGCTTGGTGAAAAAAGCTTGCTGGCAATGTGTTTAAGTGTATGAGGACAGGTGATGGCCAAGATGGAATCTACTGGCTCAGATGTTGAAGCTTAAAATCCTAGGTGGAACTTTCATACGCAGGAATAAAGTTTTTGGTCAAAGCATATATATATATATATATATATTCAAAAATGTGTTTCGCGGATATATGAATCTTGTTTATGATTGAGGTTCTGATCCTATGATTGAGTTATAGGTTTGATGATATTATAACCCGCACTCAATCGGGAGTCGACAACAGAGGGACTTTACTATATGCACGTACGACTATATGAGTTTATCTAGTATATTCATTCATTTATGTCTGGGGATCGTGACATCTTGCTATGGGTCATGACATCTTGTTAGAGATTACTCATGATTATTGAAAACTTTGGATACAAAGAGTTATACCAAAGTAATACGAAAGAGTTCGTATTTGCCCATGTCCAGTTCACAATAAACCTAGGGGTTTGCACACATTAGTCGATTACTTGATGATGATGAATTATACAATAATCATTAATAAGTAACGATATTGTTCTGATACTTTAATCGAGTAGCAATTTGATTCTTTGTTGTAAGGAATAAATTTCCTAACAAGAATGCACTAGTACCCATATGCGTGGAAAATATTTCAGTTAATTATGGGATAATGTAAATATGATTTACAGATATTATATTAGTATATAATGATATAATGCTTTAATATTGATTAAAGTAATAATATAATAAAAATATCTTATAAGTAATGATTATAATATTATATTATATATATATAAGATATTTATATGTATATATATAATATGGAATCTAAGATGGTTCACAAGTTGATCAAGTTATTCAAGAGCTATTGCTTATCTCGAGTGAATTACAAGGTCACGTGCAAAGAAAATTAAAGAGGCAATGAATGAGTTTATTCAAAAGACCACGACTGAAACCATACATGGACGATAGAGAAAGAGCTCTATTGTGGAATCCAACCCAAATTTAAACTTTATAAGATATAATAGTAAATAGATGATTGGTGTGTTAATTTAGGCATAAAGTAAATAGAAATAGGATCAGGGTATTTTGGTAATTTATGCATAGTTACTGCAGCAATTTCAAAATTAATGATGGTTAATACTAGAAGAAAGCTTGTAATGTTTAGGTTATAATGTCATAAATGGCACTCAAATTGAATAAGTATGGAGAGAGTTATGGCTCTTTACGCCAAATATGTAAAAAACGAAGTCGATTTCCAAAGTAGCATGCCTGTAGCAACATAGTTTTCCGTACGCTTTGAGAGCAAAAGGAAGTTCATGATATGTAGCGTCCAATGCTACAAACGACACTCAAATTAGATAAGTATTGAGAGAGTTATGGCTTCTTATGCCAAATGTGTAAAAAATGAGCTTGATTTCTAAACTAGTCTACAAGTAAAAGCATAGTTTTCTGTATGCTTTGAAAGCAAAAGGAAGTTCATGATATGTAGAGTCCAACGATGAAAATGACACTCAATTTGAGTAAGGAATGATGAAGTTATGACGTTTTTCGTAAAAATCTTGCAAATGAATCAGGGGTGAAAAATGGAGCCTACTATGATAACAGATGGTGAAACGTAGGTCAGGGCACGAAACAAGAATAGAAATAACAAATTTTGCCCTAAAATAATAATTTTTGTAAAATGACAATTTTACCCTTGATAGCTACAAATAGATTGGTAGGGTGCATTTGCATTTGGAGAATAGGGAAGATTGAGAGATAGAGAGAAGGAAGAAAAGAGGGAGTAGAGAGAGAAAATAGTTTTGTTCATAACTTTGCTCACACGTCAAATTGATGCATCATTTGTGCCATTGGACTCATATTGACAAGGAGAATCAGATTCTGGTCTTAGACTGCCGGAGAAGTTGCCGGAACAGTACCGTAACAATGTCCAAAGTTCTACTGTAGCTTTGTCAAAAAGTTTGATTTTTTCACAATTTAGCATCAAAAATTAGAATTTTCACCTCATTTAGATCAGATAAGCTTTTGGTGAGTATTTTCTCACTTTAAAATCTAATTTATCATGAATTTAAGAGGGTAGATTGGAGAGGGTTTATAATTGGGTAATTTTTGGTGATTTTTGGTTTGAAACTTATGTTTTGAATGATGTGATATATAGGTTGTAGTAAGAATTTGTTGAAATTAATGGTTATAACATTAGTTATTGTCAAATTAAAAGTTTGAGGAAAAATTGGTTTAGGAACACTTGGTACGCCAGGTGTTCAACGAAATGCCTAAATAATCGTAAGTGTTAACATACTCTGAAATCAATGATTAGGTATGTTGCTATGAATAATGCAATGTATGATGTGATGAATGAATTGTGAAATTGTCTAAATTCTAGGTAGGCATGTTAGTCGCATACCAAGTGTTTGATAAAATGTCTAAATGACGTGTTAATTGATGAATTTATAATGTGTGATACACGTGTTAGCAGACATGAGTTGTGAACTTTGTGTAATGAGGATAGTTGATGCGTGAGAGTTCATGATGAAGATAGGGTGCTTGAGGGTTCTTTCAATGTGACGACTTAATATCGGCTATGCTTGATGCCTATTCTTGCGAGCTACAGCCTTAGAGAGAATAGGGAATTGAGTGCCTATTCTTACGAGTGATGACCTGGGAGTTTTTAAAGACCCAATATTGGTCATACTTTGATGCCTATTCGTGAAGGCGACGGCTTAACAATCAATGAAGGTATCGGAGTCCTATTCTTGCTGGCTATGACCTTAGAGAGAATGGGATAATGAATATCTATTTGCGAGGAAGATAGTCTAATAATTGATAACCAGGATTGTGTGTTATGTTATGTGGCATTGTACTGTGATTATATAACTGAGATATATTTTAGTTACATTGTTGAGGTATTTTAGAGTATAGGTCAAGAAACCTAATCACTGGGCTTATTAGCTCATTACTCTACAGTTTCTAATTTTGCAGGTTTGTCTCAACTACCAAACTCTTTCGCAGCATTGCAGCAGTAGCTCGCGATATATCCAAATTTTTTGCGGAATTGTTACATTTTGCATACCCATTGTATAGTGTCATTATTTTTGACATGTGATATTTTTGTTTTTGACGTATAGCCATGGAGCGGTTATACTGATGTAATTATCATTTTTTTTGGATTGTTCACATACTATATATATATATATATAGTTATCTCACTTCCTTTTATTTTCAAACATTATAAAATCTTAGATTATGTTTAGCAAAGTTATCTTTTTTCTATTCAATTTGCACAATTCATTAGAAATAAAATGTTTTATACTTGAAACATATCATTGTTCCTGAGATAGGCAATGCATTTCATGGTTGTTAAAGTGTTCTCGACATACGAGGGTTGAACCTCATTGTCAAAATGACGGTATTACTAAGTAACATGACATGAACTAGTTGAGCGTGTAGTAGTTTAACCATCTCGCGGCATCTCTCGTAAGATAGGGCCTGCCTTTCAGAGAGGTGATCGTGATATCTACATCACGGAAGATAGGCTTGTGGGATAAATAATAAGTGTTGGTGCATGTCTAAGAGTGAAGACATAAAGGCATATGCGACCACATTGTATTCTATATGTGGGCCTGATTTTATTTAATTTCTTTAGTCTGTATTATTATTATATTAATGGGTTGATACAATTAATTAAATAGTCCATAATTATTTTAATTTTTTGTTTTAGTAACCACATATACAAACATATACAAACACAAGTTTATACATATTACTTAGCTAACCTACAATTACATATACCCAAAAAAAACTTCACATATGCCTAGTACCCTCGCTTATGTACTTGGTCACCTCTATGTGTTATTATTTGAAAATAAAATTTTCAATAAAAGGGTAAGATAAAATCTCTGTAAGCAAATCATACAAATTTTATATGTCGATGCAGTAAGATAAAATCTTAGTAAGCATATCATACAAATTTTATATATCGATGCAGTAAGATAAAATCTCAGTAAGCATATCATACAAATTTTATATGTCGATGCAGTACATAGGGTAAATGTTTTAAACAATCGCTGCATAACACAATATGACAGTATAAATAACCAAAGTATTTTAAAACTTTTCCAATCACATATATTTTATTCATAACATAAACACTATTAAAACAGCTTAGTCAGTTAGTGTCACCTGTACCCACGGTGACTCGGATTTAGAACTTGATCACGTGTTCCGCATACAGTAGTCATTCAAATTTTCATATAACAGAAGCGCGCACGGCACACTAAACAGAATTCTTACTAACCTGCAAGTCTCATTTTTAACACGAGATCCGGCTAGGTCAGAGTAATAGTGTCACACCTGTTTCTTACTAACTGCAAATACATAACCACGTATACTACATACAATGTTATTCTTTTATTTACACA
>JAXCLQ010071906.1:0-11094 GCA_035584115.1 Cedrela odorata
GCAGGTCTCTTTTCAAAGTTAACCCTAATCCAAGGAAATCACTTTGTACGGAAGTGCTTTTTTGTTCTGGAAAATAGGGTTTCCTAAAGATAGCTGTACAGCAAAGCGGAAAGCATGCATGTTATTGCTAATTAATTAAATGGGTCGTTACTCATTAGTAGAGGTCACAAATTAAATGGGTCATTACTCACTAGTAAAGGTGAGAAGTGGGTCGGGTCGGCTTGGACCAGCCCATGGCCTACTAGTCCACTAAATACTTAATTTAATATTATTATTATTATTTATATTATTATTAAAAATTTTAATAAAAATTATAGAAAGAACTTCAAGTATTAATCTATTTGAAGAAAGTATCAATATATTTTAAGGAAGTATCGATATGTTTTAAGAACATATCGATCCGCTTGTTAATTTTAAATGTTTAAAAAAAATTTCGACAGAAAGTATCAATTTTGTCATTTTAATATATTGATTTGCCCTCAAATATCAAATATTCAAAATCAAAATTCAAATTTGAAACAATGATTAGAAAAATAGTAACATAAAACGGTCAATTTATTTTAAATACATTAACTTTTTGCTTCAATTTCTTCTTAAATTTAATTTTCTCTTATTCTCTCTTCATTCTTTGTAAATTTCTCTCTTTACCCCCAAAGATACAAACCCTAATTTTGGTAATTTAAAGTTTCAAACCCTAATTTCGCTGATTCTGTGCAAACTACAAGTTCTACAATGACTCTTCTATCTTTGTAACTCTTCTATCTTTGTGTGAGCAAAACATTATTTTCGTTAATATTATTTTCTTTATTTTCTGATTTTTGAGTTATCTTTGATTCTGTAAAATTGTCAAATTTGTATGTTAATTAAATTTATGATTCTAATTTTTTCATGTCATTTCTATTGATTGCAGATATTGAAATTAATTTTCTTAAACAACATTGAATGAACAAAATTTGAATAGAAGTGGATCTAGTTCTTTTGCAGCAAATGTTTCTAGTTCTAAAAGAACTAGAACATCAAGTGTTTGAGATATTTTTATATTAGAGTCCTGATTTAATAATACAACCGAAAAACTAAAATAAAAAGTCGTTTATAAGTTGTATAAAGTTGTACTAAGTGCTGAGAGTGAAATTTGACATTTGAAATGACATATGACAAAATGCACTCAAACGTATGCTCTCCTAGAAGATCGTACCCAATCTTTACTTACAGTAAATATATCCGGGGATAACACTAGTACTTATTTTAGGTACTCACATCAAATTATGAGAAAAGGGATGGCTAAATGAATTGCATCGAGTGAGCATCCTTTAACTTAGGCAGAAGAAAAAAAGATTGAAAAACTTCATGAAAAAATATGTTTAACATTTTTTTAAATTAGTTCTTAGAAATACATGTAAGAGTGATTGTATGAGATTGTTTAAACAAACCAAAAAAAAAATTGATTGTAACTTTTCATTCTTTTCAAGGTATTATTTCTATTACTTCTTATATTGGACTGGATGTAATAGCTTATGTTATAGTTGTTGTACTTCCCATTATATTGATAATAATTGGATGTTGCATAAAAGAGTTATTACATTTCGTGAATTATAATTTTCTCATAATGCTTTCTCTATTTTCAATGCAATGATGAGTGTTTTCAGAGATTATGAAATACAAAATAAAATCTTCATTATTATTTTTGATAATGCGTCTGCCAATACTACTGTTATTGAATTATTTACTAATAATATAATACTTACACGTAATTTTGACGTGTATATATATATATATATATATTTATTTTTTTTCATATAAGATGTGTTTGTCATATTGTTAATTTAATTGTGTAAGATGATTTAACTTTAATTAATTATCATATAGAAAATATTAGAGATACAATACAATATATTTCATCACATGGTTCTAGAAGATAAGATTTTAATTCTTCTTTATTGCATTATGGATTACAACTTAGGAAGTTTATGCTTGTGAAAACTCGTAAAAACTCTACATATTTGATGTTGAAAGCTTGTGTTAATTATAGTGATGCAATTACTAATTTTTAAATAAAAAAGTTGATGATATGCTATTGACTTCTAATAATTGGATTGTAGTATTCAATTTTATGAATTTCTTAAAAACATTTTATAATGTTATATTATCACGTTCATGTGTTTATTTTTTTTTTAACTTCATGCAGTGTTTTGAATTATTTATTTGATATTAGTTATATATTTACTATTCATAAAATGTTAATGAGTTTGTGACTATGTCACATCCCCGCCTATGGGGTTCACACGTGACAACCACTACAGACCTAGGAGACACATTTTAAATCTCTGAAAATGTTTCTCAAGCCTGTAAGTCTGCTTGGGTACTTGTCTCTTGTATAATCATTCACATATACTTGTTTTTTCGAAATATATTCTAATCATTTCACAAATAAAAGTATATTTAATTTACAAATATTACAAAGAACTCAATAAAATATAATATTTTTCATTCATAATTAAATACATACAACAATTTCTCAAAACATAAATGGACTTTTAAACATATTGGTGAGTCGAGGATGAGAACAATACAAGAGGGCCTTATGCCCTGAATTGATCACCACCACCCATTATCGTTTTTTGTTATGATTAATTTCCTGAAACTGGAATGTGAGGGGTGAGTATACCGGGATATACTCCGTGAGTAGATAAAAATATATTTTAAAGAAAAATTATTTTTAAATGAACGTAAAACAATTTTATTTAAGTAAACTATGGTATGTTATTCAAAATTAAAGGGTGAGTTCATTTTCTCAGTGGTTACCTTAGCCATAGTAACCTTAAAACCGTCAGTAAATTTTATGCACAGAAAATAATACTCATTTAATAAAAATAATATTTTAAAGATAAATAATACATGTTAATTTCTAAATTTGGCCCATCACTGACGTTGTGTCACGCTCCGACCTTGGGGTTTATTTGTGACAATCACCACAGACCTCCTAATACAATATATATACTCCGAATGTATGAAGAGAGCTTGTAAGGCTTCCCTGTCAATAACCGAAACCTGAAAATAGTTTATCCAAAATAAATTCTCATATTTGGGATCCTTAACATTAAAGAATTGATCTCCGTGATCAATTCATCCACAACATGATTAATTTATATAAATATCAATTTAGAAAATTATTACATATGGGTTGAACAGAATATATAAATATTTACATACATTCAAGAAAAATATATATCCAATACACTCAAGTTACGAATGTGTGTCAAGAGTCGAAAAACCTACCAGGTGCGTCATAAACTCTCTACTGCTATCACAAACCCAACTAGCACTAACACTTATAACTTGAAAGTTGAAATTGTTAGGAGTAAGTATACAACGATACTCAGTGAGTAAATACATATATACATATATATACATATATGCACACGCATTCTAAAATTATAATATTGAGATTTCATTAATATTATGTTTGAAAATATCTATATACATTTCATGTACAACAAATGATTGTAAATCAGAATTTAAGTCTGCATTTAATTCTAACAACAAATTCAGGCTGGCATACTTTCTTAATCACAACCTTGACCAAAGTAACATCGAAAATTATCAGTGAGTCTTTTCATGTATAAAACTATATGCAATGTATATTTATAAAACTAAAAACTGTTTATTATTCTTTATAAAACGATTTATTTTTTTGCAAAACATGCAATTAGAAAAAAAACTCCTGTGTCTTACTGATGTTGACCCTGAGTAGTTATTTGGTGATAGAGTGATTGTGCTTGTCATATCCGTCAAATTTATGAGATCCATATCAAGTTGTCAGAACTTTTCATAGAGTTTCTACAACTGTACCTAAGTGCACGGCAAACAGTGGACTAACCATGGCTTATCCCCCTTATATAGCCTCACTGTGGCTCTATTCAGCTATGCGGCCTTTCATAGGTTCATCCATAAGTTACCTCTTTGTATATACAATTAAATAACCGGCCTACTGGCCAAACATCAGGCACACTAGCCATGAATCAATATCCAGCCTTATCGGCCTCATCACCAATATACATGTATTAAAAACAATTCATTTTCAAAACATTGACGTAATCATGCAATCCAAATTCAGCCTCTCCGGCCACTAAATACATGTATATCAAATAAAACTTTAATAATGGACTACACAATATATAAACATTACTCAATATCATACAAAACAACAGTAAACATTTTCATTTCATCAATTTAACACACACACAAGTATACATATAAATATTAGATGCATTTTATTTACATAATTATGTATGTATAAATTTAATCACTGTATAAAGAGGGTAACCACTTCCGCTAACAATCATCGCGCCTACTCAGTCCTTCACTCGAATCCTAGTACCCTAATACAACACATGCATAACTTATGAATTATTCTATTCACATCATCAATGTAAGACACTAAATGTTAATTCACGTGGAAAACTTGACTAAGTTCTTTAATTTAACACATTTTACTAAGTTCAGTTAATTAAGATCATTTACCTGATTTCCAACAACAAAATTCCATGGTCGAATATTCTAATTTATATTTTTACGTCAAACTCCCGATATTCATCAAATACAAAAATTCACATGCAATCCGATAAAAAATCACATATATGTTCATCAAATATGTCCGATAAACTTAGATTAATACATATATAACCTTTACAATTCATAATTTAATACCCATTTAACATTATTAACATTTCCAAAGCATAAATCGATGAAATCCCCTAATTCATATTTCTGTCTAAAACGAATATATACATTCCAAGCAACATTCAACACATATACTATCACCATACATCTCTAATTCACCTAAATTAATCATAATTTATAGATTTCCTAGATAAATAGTAACCTCAACATTTCAACATTCTAAAAATCATAAAATCATGACTATAATGAGTTCATAAGCTTATCGGTATTTTGTAGAAATTTTAAGAAACCTCAATTAGTCTTTTAATTAGAAAAACCCTAAATTTCCTTTGAAACCCCAATTTGTTCCACATCATTTCTTATTTTTCTTAGCCCAAATGTGATATTAATGTGAAGAGAAGGAGACGGGGAGTCATTTGGCGGCGAAAATTTAATGAAAAATAGAAGAAATGAAGAAAAATAGAGAGGGAGAGAAACAGAGTTTTTCTAGAGAGAAAGAGAGGGTTTTTAAGTTTTTAGAGAGAGAAGAAAATGAAAAACTATTTAGAGAGGCTTGATATATATAGAAAATGAGCAAAAAGATCAAATTATCCTTAAAATCTTTGAAAAATATTTATAAAAAATTCGTTTTTCCAGTGAACCAGTCGACTGAATTTACTACAGTGTTGTTACAATACGCTACAATGCCGCTTAAAACAGTCGATTATTTTCTCCATCTGATAGACATTTTTCTCCGTCCCATTAATCGATTGTTACAGTACTTACTACAGTACCTATGCTACATTACTCGATTTTTACTATTTAAAAATCTTGCGATTTAGTCCCCAAAACTTTACAATTTGGTCCATTTTTCAGTTTTTGAAAACTACAACTATGTTTATATTAATTATTTCTTAAGCAAACTTAAGTTTTCTTAAACCTCAATAATGTGTCAATTAAATATTGAATTATGCACATGTGATAATAAATATTATTAAATAACTATTTTACCACTATGTTTGAATAACAAGGTTTTACACATTAGCCTTGAGTAGTCATGTGGTGATACTCATGACTGACCTTTACAATCCCATAAATAGGCAACTTCATAACATTTACCCATGTAACTGCCCCACGTACAGAATACTCATTTCGGTGGCCTCTTTATAGGTCCATCCTAGACTACTACCCTGTAGCTATATTATCAATAATCTTGGCCCTCCCGACCATATCATCAATACAATTTACATATATAACTAACGACGAAATCATTTATAAGCATTTCATTTTCAACAACATTATAAAGCATGCATTTTTAATATCAAACTTGGCCTCATAAACAATCTCATATTTACATTTCTTAGCCTCATAAATAATCTCATATTTACATTTCTTGGCCTCATAGCCATATGTATATCAAATCCATTTACAGGCCATTTATATTTATTTCAAATCAATAATAAATAAATTATTTCTTAATTCATAAAACAATTGAATATTATAAAACATGTAAAAATAATTCACTTACAGTTAAGGGAGGATTACCACTCTGACAGTTACTCCTTGCGCCCATTAGATATCATTCGCTGATTATCAATGTCTAATATCACACATGCGCAATCGCATGAATTTCAATGTTCCAAATAATTAGAACATAAATTAAATGCGATGTTTGTGATTAATATATTTATGATTCCTTAGTTTGAAACACATTACTTTACGAGACTTAACTTTTAAGGCCATTTATTCGAATCCCAATAACGAAATTCCATGGTTATAAATATTCCAAATTCTTATTTTCTTCTAGGACGACTATACCTATACTCCACAACATTCAACATGTATATATCATTATAAATTTTCATTTATCGCAATTCTATACAAATCTACATTTCTATCAAACAGAGATATAATTATTTCAAACGGTAATCAACATATGTTCAACGTTATATTCTTCCAATTATCACCATTTAACACAATTTTATGTTTCCTACGTGAAATTAAAATTTAATTTCGGATGAATAATAACCTCTAAATTTCAATATGCTTAAAATCTTAAGATCATACTTATATTAAGCTAATAGACTTACCGGTAACTTATTCAAGCCCTTAAGAACCTCAATTTATTATCCAAATGTCAATTTTGATTTGAAACTCCTTTTTCTTCTTCACTTACTTTTGCATTTTTTAGCTCAAATGTGATACTAATACGAAAAGGAGAAGTTGGAGAGTCATTTGGTAATGAAAATTTGTAAGATAATCAGAAGAAATTTGAAGTAATTCGAAGAGAGACGGAGAAGTGAGAGGGACGGTTTTTAATGAGAGAGAGGGGATTTTTTTTTTTTTTTTTTATGTTTTTAGAGAGAAGAAGTGAAAAAGAAACTGTTGGGTATTGTATTTGTATATATAAAGGGTGAAAAGGGTGAAAAGACCAAAAAAAACCCCTAAATTTTTTTAAAATTTCCAAAAAAAAAAACCTAAATTTGAAGCGAACCGATTGACCAGTACTATAGTCCGTGCTACAGTGTCCCCTCGACATAGCTATCTACTACAATACTTAATTTTTTCACTGTTTGAAATTTCACGATTTGGTCTCTGAAAACCTTGCAGTTTGGTCTTTTTATTTATTTATTTGATTTAATTCATATTATTTTTTAAATCAATTTATTTTTTCTCATATTATAAGCTAACCTAAGCTCACCCATGCCTCGTTAATGTGTCAATTGATCTTTGTTCATACATGTGTGATAATGAACGTCATTAAATGATCATTTTACCTCTATGTTCGAAAAACATGGTTGACAATCTATTTGCTTTACTATGAAAGAAAAATTCAAAAAATACTGGAAGGATATTCTAGTATTATATATATATATATATATATATATATCAGTAATGAACCGTCGAATAAATCTTTTAGGTGCAATTAAGTTAGCAGATGCAATTACAAAAAATTTGAATGTTATACTTGTTATAAATAACTCTTCTTTTGAAAACTCTTTAAATAATTTTATATTTAGTATGAAAATATAGTAGGAATAAATACACAAATTTCTGAGCACAATGATGAACCTATAACAAATATTCATTTATGGAAACTTTTGAGCACAATTACTAATATATTTGCTTGTTCCTTTTCTTCTATTGGCTATATTGAATTAAGAAAATATATTTTCACTAATTATAATTTAATGTTTAGTATAGAACAAAATTTTTTTTTTCTTGATATTTTGCAATGGTAGAAAGCAAAGAAAATGGTGTTTTCAGTGCTATCCATCATGACTCGTGATCTACTAACATCTTCAGTGTTCACAGTAGCATTGAAATATACTTTTAGTGTAAGAAATAAGGTATTGGATTAACGAAGATTAACATTGTCACCAAATGTATTGGATTGTTTAATATGCTTGAAAGATTGAGAGGATGTAGAATAAAAAATTCAAAACCAGAACGATGACCGAGTTGATGAAATGGTGGAGAATAATTCTATTGATGAAAATTAGTTTGTAATATTTAAATTTTGTAATTTTAATATAAAATAATAAAATGAGTAAAGTACAAATGATAGATGGTTCAGTAAGTATCAACCTAGTTAGGATGTACTGTAACTATAGTGATGCAAGTTCACCCATTTATTTAATGATGATATCAAATTTACTTGTAATATGAATATATGTTGTTAAATGTGTTAAACTTAAAAAAATTGATATGTATATATGTTTTTGATGATAATGAATATATGTTATTAATTGTTTGTTAAAACTTAAAAGTGTAAAACTAATATTTTTTGCTAGAAAATTATGTGTATAAGCCAGTAGCTCGATATATAAAGTTTTGAGAATCGATACATATATAAAAGATTGATATGCAGTTACAAAGGATCGATACCTTAATGAAAATAAATCAATACGTACAATATGAAGGTCGATACATTGAACAAGATCGATACATACAAGGAACAGATCGATACATTTAAGTTAGGAACTTCAAAATAAATTACAAATTGGACTAGATCGATACATACCAATAAATCTATTAATACATTCAAGTTAGAGATTTAAAAAAAATTACAAGTTCAACCAGATTTATACACTCAAATTAGAGACTCTAAAAGAAATTATAAGTTTGATCAAATCGATATATTGAGAAATAAGATCGATACTTTTTGTCAAAAAAAGTACCAAGACCTGATGTAAGGGTTACCAACATTTGCTCGTCCAGGGCTAGCTAATAAGCTTATAGCCGCAAGTTGGGGAGGCACCAGTGTTACTTAGAATTGTCATCTATTTACAATTTTAGGAGGGTAACAGCTGAGACATGTGTTATGTCTCCTCCTGCCACTCCTTCAATGTCTCAAAAACTTCTTTAGGGGGATGATTAGGTGTTTCAAAAGAGCCTTGGCCATTAGCACTCCAGGGACATTGTTGTGTTCTCCTTCGTCCTTGGATTAATAAAATGTGCTGCTTGTAATTATTATTCTATCTTATTTACTCGTTGTCCCGATGTGTTATAATGCTTGTTTGTTCTATACTTGTACGCTCATTGATTGCTTGTCTAATATTTTTATGTTTGTTGTGTGTTTTATCGATGTATTCTCGAATTATGTTGCGATACGATAGTTACTTGTTTCCGACCATTTTCTATTATTGATTTACATTTATAGACAACTAACCTACTTAAATTTGCTGCGTACAAACTTGTTTAAACTGACTTATTAGTTCAAAGTTCTAGTAAGTGTTGTACGGACCCAAATTTCAACAAGAGAAAATATGTCCATGACACCCGATACGGCTCTCATGGGCCAAACTTAATGGATCGTACAGGATTATATGATTTTTAAGCTAGCCCGAACTGACCTAGCATGAGTACTGTAGGGTGCCGAGCACCTAAACCCTAATGAATTTTAATTTCATGGGTCGGCTCAACTCGTTTGCCACCTCTACTTATTGGGGCAACATTTTGTATATATGAAGTAGATAATTGTTTAAATATTATAGTGTGTGCCTATACGCAAGTTGGATGGACTTGCAGCGATCCAGCCATAAAGCTAGGAAACGGACATGACTTAAAATGGCGAAAAAACATAGAAGCTATGTCATGCACTACCTGATTTGTTGGATTATATACAGAGGAAAAGATCATCTCATACTACGAAATTGATGACGAAGTCATGCAAATACTGTTCAAATTAAGCAATGATGAAGCAACTTCGCTTGAACTTATAATTTTTAGGCGGTGGGTACCCGTTCCTTATATAAATTATGAAATGTAAATTGATACGATATTATATTGTACGATTGTCACACAATCTACATTATTTATTATTCTTAATTGTATTAATTTACTATTAATAATTTGTATCCTTAACATTTTTATTATTAATTTAATATGACAGTCCTCAACATTATTTATTATTAATTTAATATGACAGTCCTTAACATTATTTATTATTAATTTAATATGACATCAAAATATATTAATCAAAGTAACTTTCATATTGATTCGCGCACGAATTACAGTTTATGCAATATTTCTCTCTTACATAAATGGGGTTATTTATCATTACTCCAATAAATAACCAGAAAATAACCAGTGTCGTACAAAATTTAACCAATTAGGAAAGGAAAAAGAAGTCTTCGAGTAATTCTGCTGAATCCTTGAGGATATTTCGCCCAATGGGAGGTTTAGGATGACTATCACGGACTAGAAGAAGGCTGAGCTTCTGGGAAGTGGGTCGTTTCGTTTGCATCTGTATTTAAAGGGATTTCTGAGTAAGTGCTGAAATGTTGTTTATGCTGCTGCTTTAGTTTTTGTCCGCCAGACAATGTATAATTCGTCATTTGGTACTTAATGCTGGCTTTTGTTGAATTATTTCCTTTGTGGATCATGATAAACAGTTAGTTTGATCTTCAAATGCATTTGATGTAATTGAATCCTTTGATAGTATTTACATCAAGAAATGGAAAACGATTAGATTGTTTCATTGAATGCGTTTTGATGATTTAGTTTCTAATTTTGAATGAGAGTACAGAGTGGGAGCTTTTGGGATTTCTGTATATCACTTGGTTTCTCAGTAATTTTCATAGATAATTTTCACGATGTTTTCGTGCTTCATGTTTGTAACAAAGTACATTTAGCTTTCATTCACAAATTAACTCAAATTTTGGTTTGCTAGGAGTTATGTTGTTGATAGATTGTTTTTTTACCTTCAAAATGATTTAGACATCATTTCCTTCTTTCTATTGCAGTTAATGCTATAGAAATACTTGCTATTCGACAAGTTTTTGTTTCATCCAGAACAAATACAATCATGAAAAAAACAAGCGATTATTATTTATTATTTAGTAGTAGCGATAGATGTAACTCTAGAAATATGGAAACCAACCTTGAAAAGGGTTGAACTCATTCAGAGTCTGGATGATCCTTTTGGATGCT
>JAXCLQ010071909.1:0-11091 GCA_035584115.1 Cedrela odorata
TTAATATTGATTAAAGTAATAATATAATAATAATATCTTAAATATGTAATGATTATAATATTGTATTATATATATATGTATATATTAAAGTAATATATATATATATCATTATTACTATACATATATATGTGTGTGTGTAAGATGTTTTTATAAGATATTTGTATGAGTATATATATATATATATAATGATATGTGTATATTATACATTTAATCTTTCTCTCTCACACACACATGCCTATCAATAAGCTTGACACTTGGATTGCTTTTGTTCAAATTGTTGAAATAAAAGGCAAGTGGGCAAGTGGGCAAGTGGGCAAGTAGGCATTGCTTTTTGTCCATTTAATGAATTGAGAGAAGGCGAGTCAGTTGTGTCAATTTTGCATGAAAAACACTCAAGTGTTGAGTATATATAACAAGCATTGGACACAACATTATCACTAATTAATAATTCTAGTAAAAGACTAAACCGACTCAAGCTTCTTCTTCTTTTATTCTCTCTGCATTCCAATGAGGGCTAATCCTTAGAGAAGGTTTGGTGAGGTTTTGGTTTTGAACCAAAAACCAATAGAGAGAGAACGCTACTATTTTGGCTTGGTGAAGTTAAAACCGATCCCATAACGAAGCCAAAACCACCATCACCAACACCGACGTGTGTAGACCCGAGGAGGCAAGCGAAGGAGTTCATTTGCCGTTCCAGTTTGCTAAGGAAAGAAGTAAGACTTCTTGCATTTTATGTTTATATTTGAAAAAGTTTTAAATACCAAAACATACATATATACATGTCTAGATCCAAATAGTAGTCTTTCCGCATATCCGTATGACTGGCATTGCTTCCTCAGCGGTGGTTACGCACCTAGGAACTGATCTCGTGCATTGCGCTTCTGCTGCAAGTGAGAAATAGAGTATTGTTTTTTGGCTTGTTTCCTTCATCATTGACTATGGATAATCACCCATGTGATTTGTCACGTTTGGTCACATTCAGCAACACATTCTCCAATGTATTACCCATGTTTATGCTCTTGTGACATAAAACTCATCGCCCAACTATTAGCATCCAATACTAATCTTTGGTAGCATCAAACATACCAGTCATGCAATGTTATACTCTTATATGACATTACCTCAACCAGGAACTTATTCAAATGTATTCAAATCAAAACTTTATATTGATATCTACAACTTTTTGTAGATAGAGTCTTGATATCATAATACATCACGTGATCTTATTCTGTATTATATATATAATATAAATTAGCAACTAAATATGTAAAATGATATAAAAATTATTTTATTAATCGTAAACTAATTTACAATTAATTACAAATATATATATATATATATACATAAGGATAATATCTTTGAACCTTATGACACGATTGATTCTAAGCCATATCTCCAACATTATCTATGTCAAAACACATCCAACATTCACTTAAACATGTTAACATTTATTAATCAACATTAATAACACATGTTAACATATATATACATAAAACAACATAAAAACATATTTTTATATCGTTTTAATTTATTATCAACATAACAAATCATATATAAGTTACATAGAACATATAATCACATTACATGCCAACCAATAAAATTTCAAAACTATTTATAAATATTAGTTTTGTGGCTCTCATACCATTGTTGGGAAATAGTTTCCACTATCCGAAAGTAACAATTATCATATAATTGTGTGAAAATACTCTTAAAGGATTGTAACTGAAAATTATGCAAGCTTTAAAATTTTTAAACAAATTTAAACAAAAATAACAAGGATATAAAAATCATACCCCACATTGTAAATTCAGAAAAGTTAACCGTCTTCAGATGCTCCAAGCATATCCATATGTTAGTTTGTTGACTATATTTCCGATTTATATATTAGAAGACTTGATTAAGATTTTAATACAACTATTACAAGCTTCAACAAGCCTTAAATAATTTTCTACAACTAGAAAAATATTTCTAACTAGTAAGAAACAAGATATTACAAGAGAAAATAATTTTTTTCTCTTTTCTTTCTTCTTTTTCTTTTTTTTTATTTTTCTTATAAAATGTCAAACAAATTTTTTTCTTCCTATCTCTCAAAGTGGTCTTATCTCCTTTTTCATTATCCATTAGTTTTTTGTTTTATACTTACACATGTATCAAAATACATAAATGAATATTAACACTTACACATGTATCCTTACCATTGATTTCCTTTATTATGGATAAACATTAACAAGATTTTGATACTTGGCCACTTTACATGATGTCATTTGTCAAATAAATATTTAATTAAATATTTTAAAAATATTTAATTCATAAATATTAAGTATCATAATCCACAACCTTGATTTGCATCATAATAGATAAGCATGAGAAAGATTTTGATACTTGGCAATATTTGATTTTGCCATTTATTAAGCAATGATTCATTTGATTTTATCACTTGGCAACATCTTATGTTGCCACTTGTTAAATAAGTAATTATTTAATTTACAATAGCATTTAATAAATATTAATAAATAAACTAATTTATTTATTAATATATAAATCAAATAATATATCAATCAGTCTCTTATATATTCATAAATCATCTTTACGATATTAATAAATTATCGAAACATTTTCTAAACTTACAAGTGCTAGTGCATTGTTGTCTAGAAATTTATTCTTTACTTTTAAAGAATAAAATTGTATTCTGATCAACTTATCAGAGCAATTTAATTTTCGTTGATACAAAATATCATTAACTGGCTTAATGATATTTATTTTATCAATTGTCAACTTACTGGTTAATGTGTGTGACCTATATTGTCACATTTATGTGTAGTAAAGTCTATTTACTGTTGACTCTAGATTAAGTGCGTGCAATGGTATCGTCAAATCTCTAACTCGATCATAGGATCAAAAACTCAATCATATACGGAATTTGCGTATCAGCAAAACTCATTTTTAAAAACTACGTACTTTAACCAAAGATTTTATTCTCGCATATGACAGTCTTGCCAAGGATCTTAAGCTCAAATATATGAACTAGCAGATTCCATATTTGTAAACTCTGTTCTTCGAACACAGGGGTAAAATGGTTATTTAAGGATATTTAGTATCACACATGCTAGATTCAAGATTTATTTGACACATTAAGGAGGCTTAGGATAACTTAAGTTGACTTAACGAATGATTAATATGGATTTATAAATACTTTTCAAAAATCTAAAAATAGACTAAATTGAAAGATTTTTAGGGACCAAATTGCAAGATTTTTAAACAGTAAAAAAATTAACGAATTACTGTAGCAGTAATGTAGTGTGTCACTATATCAGTTACTGTAGCAAAGTCAAATGGTTGACCTAATTTGAAAAAACAATCGACCGGCAGTATCGACGTTGGTGAACAGTATCAATCCCGTCGACCGAATTGGAAAATGGTCGAACAGTAGTATGGTTGTTCAACGACACTGTTCACAGTTATGTAGCACCATGTTCTGACACTGTTCACAACACTGTTTATCGAAAAAAATCAATTTTTTCAAGATTTTTCAAGATTTTTAAGGGTATTTTAGGCTTTTTACACTTTATCTATATATACCCAAGCTCCCAACAGTGTCTTTAAGCTTCTCTAACTCTAAAACAAAGGAAAAAAAAATCTCTCCCTCTCTCTCAACAAACGTCTCTCACTCTTCTCTCCTATTTCTCTTCAATTTCTTGAATTTCCTTTAATTAAATTCAAATTTTCCACCCAAAAATGACTCCTCATGACATTCTCTATGCATTGGTACTAAATTTGAGCTAGAAAACGAAATGATAAGCGAGGAGCGAAAATGGGTTTCATAGTAAAATTGGGGTTTTTGGGCTCAAGCGACAAATTAAGCTTTTTATGAACTTGAACAAGTTATCGGTAAGTCAATTTACCCATTTCAAGCATGATTTTAAGATTTGGAACAAATTGAAGCCTAGGTTTTACTATTCATCCATATATAATTTGATTTTCACTTAGGAAACGTCAAATTGTGTTGAATTGTGCTAATTGAAATAATATGATGAAAAATATGAATTGATTGGCTATTGAAATAATTATATTTATAATGTGGTGAAATTGTAGATTTGTGTAAAAGTGCGATAAAAGGAAATTATGGTGATATAAATGCGCGTTGAGTATTATTGGGAATATATATGATGTTAAATATATGTTGAATTCATCATTAGAACAATCATATTGACATTTGTCGAAAATGTGAAAATATGAAAAATTGTAACAAATGATAGCTTGTAAAGACCTAGACCCTTGTAATGTTGATGAAAATAGGCGTGGTTGCCTTAGATGTAAAAGTAAGAATTTGAAATAACTATGGCCATTGGATTTTGTTGTTAGGAATCGGACAAATGGCCTTAATAGTTAAGTCTCAGAAAGTAATGTGCATCAAATTACGAAATCCTAGACATATTATTCATGAACATCGCATGTAGAGCATGTTATATTTACGCGAAATTTCGAGCTCATAACGTTATACATATATGTGTATTATAGGCACCGAACACCTAGAAAATGAACATACTAGGCGCGAGGAGTAATGTTAGGAGTGAATACCCTCCCCGTTATTGTGAGTGGAACTATTTTCAACTTGTTTTCATGTTTTAATATGTTTTATAAAACTTACTATTTCATGAACTAAGAAATAGATTTATTACTGTTTAAAGTAAATGAAAATGGCCTGTGTGATTTAAATGATATATGAATTGCTAGGGGCTGGATTTGATATTGATAAAGCATGCTTATAACTGTTGAAATGAAATATTTATTGATTTGAAATGTGAATGGCCAGGGGCCAAGTTGAGATTGAAAATGCATGCTTTATAATGATTTGAAATTGAAAATGTATGTTTATATTGACATTGAGAATGAAATGAATTGATTTTGAATATATATATATATATATATGCTTGTGGCATTGTAATGGTGATATGGCTGAGAGGGCCAAAAGTTGTATGTGATTGTAGCTACAAAGTAGTAGCTTAGGACGGACCTGTGAGAGGCCGCCTAGGTGAGTGCACCGTAGGTGGGGCAGTTATATTGCTAGATGTGATGATATGAAGTTGCACACCTGTGGGATTGTCGAGGACAATCATGAATGTCACCACATGACTACTTGAGGCGAATGTCAGTGGTGGGCAAATTTAGAAATGTGTATATTTTTCTTATATTAAAATGAATATAATTTATGAAATGAGCATCGTTTTATTTGCATAATGCCCACTGACAATCTCGGGGTTACCACAGCCAAGGTAATCAGCGAGAACAGGAGCTAGCCCAGTGTGTTTACTAGCAAGCCATGTTTTATCAACATAAAATTATTTTTAATGCATTTACAAATGATTTTATTGAATTGTATTTTTGTCCACTCACGGAGTATATCCTCATATACTCACTCCCCTCATCTCCTAGTTTTCAAGAGATCGAGATTAAGAAATGCATTACACAGGTGGTGGTGATCAATAAAGGGTGTAACACCCTCAGGTATTAGTTTTATCCCCAACTCTCAGACTGACTAGATTACTCTACTGGGCTTGACTTTGTAAAATCTTATATATATTTTATGAACACCAAATAATATAATTTGATAAGTATTCGACATGTGTCTTAATTTAAATATATGCCTATGGTGGAATGATTTCAAAATTGTCTCAGAGAGATACGTTTTTATGAATGTGACTATAATTGTTTTGAGAATTGTTTTAAAATACATAAGTATACAGGGGTAACAGGTACCCAAGCAGCCTTACAAGCCTAAGGGACATGTTCAGAAATAAGAATGTGTCTCGAGGGTCTATGGCGGTTGTCATGTGTGGACCCCACGGGTGGGGGCATAACAATATTAATCATCACATGTCCTTATGCAATAAGAATAGATTGTCATCAAGCTTCTTTCACTAGGTGTGGCTAGCCCAATGCGATATACACAAGTGAACAATGCGCTTTAGTGTAGAAAGCAGCTGTGATATCTTATATGTAAAGACTAGTAGTACACTAGTGCTGTTATGTGACGAATCATTGACTATGGATATTCACCCATATGATTCGCCATGTTTGGTCACGTTCTCTAACGTATTATTCATGTTCTTGTGATACGAGACTTGTCACCTAATTATTAGCATCCAATACTAATTATTGGCATCATCTGAATATGCCAGTCATGCAATGTTATTATCCCTAATGACATTACCTCAACCGGGAACATATTTAGATGTATTTAATTGGAGATTCTGTACTCATATCTACAACTCTTTGCAGATAGAGTCTTTAAAATATAATATATCTTCGAACCTCATTTTGTAAATTTATATAATTGTAGCAACTACCACAAAATAGTGAATAGAATTTATCGTTAATCATAAATAACTAATTATTCACGATTAGTTGTTAATATGTACAAATTACATATGGTTCGAACCCTATGATACGATTGGTTCTAAGGCATATTTCAAACAAAAAAGGCTTACAAAACTTAACCAAAACCCTCTATTTTACATAAACAGATATAACAATTTTAACTGATTTAACAAACTCCTTTGTCAGCTCACCATTCCTATTAACTTTACTAGCCAACTCACCGTCCTAACTATCTCAACTAGCCAGCTCAACTTCTTTTCTCAACAAACTCAACTTCTTCTTCCTCTTCCTTTTCAAGCTTGTGCTCTGTTTCACCGACATTGGTTTGATTTCATTAAATCTTTGGATTACTTATGCTTTTGGTTTCTTGTTAAGATTCTAAGTTCTAGGAATCATGGTGCTTTGGATCAAACACTACAACAATATGTAATTAAAAAAAAAATCCTACTAACTGATGATTGGGTGAAGGTATTTCAAGTGCATTTAAAGGAAGAAATTAAATAAGTATTTTGAAAAGAAAGAAAATATTTTATAAGCTCATGACATTGAACTCATTTATATCATTTGCATAAGTATGAATTGTTTAGGTTTAACAAAGATTTTTTTAAAAAAAAATATTGAAAAACTAGTTTATTTATTGTGTTATCGCACACTATAATTTACTGTGACTTCTAAAGTTAAAAAGTATATTCATATGTGTGAGGATTTAATCTAAAATGCTTGCACAATATATAAATTTTTGCTTTGAGAATTGTACTATTAAGACTTTTCCTTCTATTAGGTTTTATAAGTTGTTTAATGTTCATGAAGGTCGTGTGTCAATGAAATATTTATAAAAGTATGTTAGTTAAGTTTTAATTCTTTTGCAAAATTTAAGTTTGGTATGTTTAGAAAAATTACATCTAGAACCCTTTAGATTTTGGGGCATAATAATAAATGGCCAATAATGTTGGAGATATGCCTTAGAAGCAATCGTGTTATACGGTTCAGGGATATCATCCTTATGTATATATATAATTCTGTAACAAATTGTAAACTTATTACGATTAATCAAATGGCTTTTATATCATTTTGTATGTATAGTTGCTGATATATATTGTATATATAAAATGCAAAATGAGATCCCGTCATATATTATGATGTCAGAACTCTATCTGTAAAAAGTTGTAGATACGAGTACAGAGTTTTGATTTGAATACATCCAAATCAGTTCTTGGTTGAGGTGATGTCATATGGGACTATGACATAACATGACTCGTAGTTTGATACTGCCAATAATTAGTAATAGATGCTAATAGTTGGATGACGAGTCTTATGTGATAAGAGCATAAACATAGGTAATGCGTTAGAGAACGTATTACTGAACGTGACCGAATGTGACAAATCATATGGTTGATTATCCACAGTCAATAATATGTCACATAACTGTACTAGTCTACCACTAGTCCTTTGACCTGAGGTGTTACGGCTACCTTCCATACTGAAGTATATCGTTCACTTGTGTATATCGCACTGAGCTAGCCACACCTAGTAAAAAAAGCTTGCTGGCAATGTGTTTAGGTGTATGAAAATAGGTGATAGGCAAGATGGAATCTACTGGCTCAGATGTTAGAGCTTAAGATCCTAGGTGGAACTGTCAAATACAGGAATAAAGTCTTTGGCCAAAGCATGTATATCCGGAAAGGTGTTTCGCGGATATATGAATGAGGTTCTGATCTTATGATTGAGTTAAGAGTTTAACGATACCATGACCCGTACTTGATTGGAAGTCGGCAGTTGAGGGACTTTACTATATGAACATACGATTCATTAGTGTCTGGGGGTCATGACGTCTTGCTAGAGGTCGGTCATGATCATTGAGTACTTTGGTTACAAAGAATTGTACCAAAGTGGTACGAAGGAGTTCGTATCCACCCATGCCTAATTTACAGTGAACCCAGGTGTCACACACATTAGCCGGTTACTTGATGATAATGACATTTGTTATTATACAATAATCATTAATTAGTTAATGATATTTTTTCGATACTATGATTAGATAGCAATTAGATTCTTTATTGTTAATAATATATTTCCCGGTAAGGAAGAGCTAACACTTGTAAGCGTGAGAAATGTTTCGGTTAATTATGAGATAATGTAAATATGATTTACGAATATTATATTAGTATATAATGAAATAATACTTTAATATTGATTAAAGTAATAATATAATAATAATATCTTATAAGTAATGAATATAATATTGTATTATATATATGTATATATATATATATTATAGTAATATATATATTTGTAGTAACATATATACTATAATATATATATTTAATCATTACTATAATATATATATATATATATGTAAACTCTGTTCTTTGAAGAAAGGGGAAAATAGGCATTTAATGATATCCATTATCACACGTGCATAACTTAAAATTAATAGACACATTAACGAGGTTTAGGTGAATTTAAATTAAGTTTAATGATATAAATATAATGAATTTCATATTATAATTTAAAATTTTTTATAAGTTTAATTTCGGTATGTTGCCGTACACTATTACATTAAGTGATCTCGCTACATTTCAAAACAGAGAGTTTAAAAATAATTATTAGATGAACCAGATCGATACCTTCATCAAAGGTATGGATACATGGCCAGACAGAGAGTTCAAAATTAATTACATGTTGAACCAAATTGATACCTTCAATAGAGGTATCGATACATTGAAAAGAGAATGATCGATACATAAAGGTAAATGTATCAATACTCGAAGTCAATAGAATTTTCATAGTCGAATTCTTAATGAAAAGATCTATACTTTGACTAAAGGTATCGATACCAAGCCCAAAAGTATCGATACCTAGTTCAAAAGAATCGATACATGATGCTAATTTGGGTAAAATTTGACAAGCAAATTAGTCTGTACACCTTCTATTATAAAAATCCCAAAAGAGGGACTTCTTCACTCGTTCTCTCCCTCTCTCACTCTAAAAATACCTCTCTCATTCTCTCATTCAAATTTGACCAAATATTTTCAAATACTTGCCTTATTCTTACAATGTATATTGCCAAGTAAGTACCGATTTTGGACTGAAAAAGAGCAAGAAACAGCAAGGAAGAAACTAGGGTTTCGAAGAGAATTTGGGGTTTTTCCATTCAAACGATAATGTAAGGGTTTTAAGGACTTCTATAGGTTCCAGGTAGGTTTATTAACTCGTTAAAAACATGATTTCAAGATTTAGAATAAATTAAAATGTTAGGGCTACTGTTCACCTGAAGACTTACGTTTAATCTCGCGTAAGAAACGTAGATTTGTGTTAATTGAAGATATTAGGAATTATATAATGCTAAATAAGCGTAAAATAACGATCAAAACGTGTATAACCATTTTAGATAAAAATGCGAGTTAAGAATACTCACGGCCATAGGATTCTATTGTTGGGAATCAACTAAAAGGCCTTTGTTAGAATGCTTCGTAAAGTTATATGTACTAGACTGGGGAATTTTAGACACGAAGATAGTAAACATTGCATTTAATGCATAAATATTAATTATTTGGAATCTCGAAATTCATAATGTTAAATATGTGTGATATTAGGCGTCAAGCACTCAGAAGAGGAACATACTAGGTATGAGAATTAGTGTGAGAGTGGTGACCCTCTCTTTTTCTATAAGTAGATCTTTAAATGTTTTTATTCTTTAAGTGCTTTAGAAAACTTATTGTTTTATGAAATAAGAAATAGTTTTACTATTATTGAACAAAACAGTGAGCATGAACATGTTCTGTTTCCATGTTCAGCGGAAGTGCAACGTACGTAATGAAGTCCGGGCGCACGACCGCTGCAAGGGAGCCTAGATTGTCATTAAAAACCTGCAGAACAGACTCCCTAATGATCTATATGTGCATGCATGTGTATTTCAGTGTACAATTGTTCTCTGTTTTGTGAACAAAAACTAAGAATAAAACGAACCTTTGTCCTAGCAATCCAAACCAGCAATGGCCTTGCTTCCCTTGGATATCCACACACGTCGGTATTCAGGATGCTAGTTCCCGCTTGATCGGAATCTTTGAGCTACAGTTTAAGCTTCACAAAACTTACTTAGCTCTTTCTCTCTCTCGATTTCTCTTTCTCTCTCTTCTGTTCAAACTTTGGTCAACAGCCAAAGCTTGCTTCTCACTTCTATCTTTGCTATGGTTCACAATCAAGCTTTGACAAACTCACTTCCTTAAGCGAGTTATGGTGAAGAAGAAGAAGAAATTTTTCTGTTTTTGAAGAAAAAGAGAAGAAGAAAAATCCTTGTACGTACACTGTGTATATGTCTATATATATACAAAATGCAAGCTTAACAAGTAAGCTATCTTTTGATCAAATCAATCCACTGACTTCTCAATTTCACAAATATCACAATCCTCTTAATGCAAATGGATAAGTCACAATTATTTTAAGTCAGCAGAATGCATATCCATTATCATATGCATGCATTTCTTTAATACATATATATTTATATATATACATTAATGCATTAATACAGTATTAATACATTTATACATTATAACATTATAAATACAATATATATATATTAATCAAATTAACATATTTATATATATTTATGTCAAAAAGAATGAGAGAAATACATATATATATATACATGTATATTAATAAATATCTTACATATATATATGTATATATCAATAATATATATTAGATATTTAT
>JAXCLQ010071910.1:0-11083 GCA_035584115.1 Cedrela odorata
CAGAAATCATTCAAAAACAAAGGTTATATGCTTGTACTTTCTAGAGAGAGAAAGAGAGCAATTTGTGTTCAAGTATTAGACACACGTTCTGATTTCAAGGTTTGGGTGTTTCTGCATGTACCCACTAGTCTCACGATAGTGTTTACAAGATCCAACAGCACTAACTGTAAATAACAAATGTGGAAATCATGAAAAAGAGAAAATTATCATGGAACGAGATGATTATCATAAACATATGGTAAAACCATAGCTAGACAGTAAAGAAATCTTGATAGACATCATCACATCAAGCATGCGTGACCTATTCAACAATTACATCTAAAAAAAATGATCCTTTTATCTCTTTGATGCATAAATAGCAGTTTAGGAAGATGTAACTTGCAAATAGGGTGAAAGTGTTTTTGAAGGATGTTTCACATATTCAATAAAGTTTTTCATTCTATTTGGCTCTTAATTTTTTTGTTTTAACGGACTATGCATTGAATTTTATTATTATTTTTTAAAATTAAAAAAATTGATGGAGCTGCCGAACATTAATAAAATTATTCTTACTAGAGTTAAATTTTACATGAATATACTAAATGAGGTGAGAAAAGTTCATAATACTCTCATTAAGTATAGACAAAATATGATAGGATTATGTAAAAGTCATGTAACCTTTCATGATTGTCATATTTAACCAGTCGTAATAAAAAATTTATTTATTTAGTTGATTTTTTGTAAATAATAATTGTAATTCAATAATGTTTGAATTATGTGCAAATTTAATACATAAAAATAATAATTGCAACTTGTTATAACTACAAACTAAATTAGTTAAACTATCAACCGTGAGCTTCAGAAGATATAATCAAATCATGCATCTTTTTTAATATTGTAATTATAACTTGTATTATGAATATGTGAAAGAAAATTGTTCAATTCACTACTAATATTGTAAAATAAACAGAACAATAATTCTTTTAAAAATAACTTAAGAATATTATTGAAAGTCTTTGTAAAAGAGAATAACAAATATTTACATATTTTTTTTAAAAATAAATAAATGAATAAATAAACATAAACAAGAAGTGGGACTATAGGATAGTGAGAGAGGGGCTGTTCGATGGAGATGTTGGGCTGTAAGAAGGTGATGGTGGGCTGTAGGAAGGATAAGTTGGACTATAAGATGGTAAAGCGAGACTATAGGCCGGTGAAGAGGTGGGGGGGGGGTGGGTGTTATGCGTACGATGGAGATGTGGGGCTGTAAGAAGGTGATGGTAGGCTGTAAGAAGGAGAGGTTGGACTATAAGATGGTAAAGTGGGATTTTAGGCTGGTGAAGGAAGAGGGCCGTATGATGGAGATGTGGGGCTGTAAGAAGGTGATGGTGGGCTGTAAGAAGGAGAGGTTGGACTGTAAAATGGTAAAGTGGGACTATAGGCTAGTGTATAAATAGAATTCTAGTGGGAATAACTATATGAACATAAATCAACAAATTGATATTGTATCAATTAAAGTTTTTCTCCAATAAATTAATTTGTTAATTGATTAAATGAGACCTTAAAAAAAATCTCCCTCATTTAATATTAAGTTTAATCCTTCCATTGCAGTAGATAAATTATAGGCATTTTATATGGGATAACCCAATAACTATTAGGTAAATGTCCTCATGCCATAGTGTATTTGACTTGTTTCTTGATAGAGGGTCTTTGACTTCCAATAATTATTTGGTGAGGAATTTAATTTCATTCATATTTAAGAAAAGACGTTGAGTTTAACCTAATTAGGTTGAGGCACCAATAACTGTTAGGTGCGGTGACTTTTCTTAAAGGTAGATTGTTCATGTCTTGTAAAGAGTTACAAACAGAAATGAGTTTCTAACTTATTAGGCTTGCTTGCCAATAAATGTTAAATGAGGTTTTGTGAGTTTGATAATAATATGACCATCCATGAAAACCTGTAATTTGATTATAGTTTTCTCATCGAGAGAGTAAGAGATATAATTAAAGTAATAGGAGTCCTATTTGGTTTAAAGTCTAGAACTGAATAGTTTGATATATAGTTTTATACATTTTAATGTATTTCATTTTCTATAGATCTTCAAACGTTGAATCTCTTTCTAAGTGAACGAATAATGCTTAACCCTTTTCTTAAGATCATTGACACTCATAGACTTACCAGACCTAATTTTAAGGTCTAGTATCGAAATCTAAGAATTGTTATAAATTCTGAACGAATTAGCTATATCCATTACGGGCCTACGCTGAAGTCTATTTCATAGAAGGCTTCACTAGAAGAGAAGGAGACCTTCAAGAAATGAAAGGACGATAATCTCAAAGTTAGATCGTATATACTAGCATCTATGAATGATGACTTATAGACTCAGTATGAGAACATGCTGGATGCCTCAATGGTCTATCTTTCTTTGTTGAAAATGTTTAGGGAGAGCTCCAACTATAAGTGATGTGAGTTGTCCATAGCTTTGTTTAGTATGAAATTTAATTCAAGAGTGCCTCCAGAGTCCCATCTTATGAATATGATAAACTTCACTGGTCAGTTGGACAGTTTGAGATATTCTATGGACTTTAAGTTATAAACGGATTTGATCCTTTACTCATTCCTATATAACTTTGATTAGTTTGTTACCAATTATCACATGAATAAACTGGATTATACTCTTCCTAAACTTATGAATTAAATTATTTCATTTCATAAGAGAGTCTTTAAGGGAAAAGGGAGGGAGATCGTTCTTGCTGTAGTGTCTTATGGTAAGACATTGAAAACGAAAGGCAAGAAGTCCTTCGGGATTAGACCCAAAGGAAGATTCTCCCATAAAAAGAAAAAAAAGGGAAAAGGCAAGGTGTTTCTAATAGGCAAGCCAATAATAAGATTTGGGAGAAACGACTTTCATTTTGGATATTCGCGTCTATAGAGATAGAGCAAAATGAATGATAGATTTTTTTCTAGAGTCTGTACATAGATAAAATACTGAAGAGGTTGGATAGCTCTAAGAAAGATTTCTTACCCTGCAGTCTTGGTGTTCATCTCTCTCGAAAAATGAGACCTAAGACTGAAGCTGAGCATGAGCGTATGCAGAAGATTCCTTATGCTTCAACAATAGATAATCTTATATACGCTATGCTATGTATTAAATCTGATATAACATATGTTGTAAGTATTATGAGTCAATATTAGGCAAATCTTGAAGAAGAAAATTAGACTGCGATTAAACGAATCCTTAAGTATTTGAAAAGATTTCAAGATTTGGTATTGACTTATGGGGGTGGTAAGTTAAAACTTGAGGGTTACACTGATTATGATTTTCAATTATATGTAGATGATAAAAAGTTTATTTCGACATTTGTCTTTATATGTAATAGAGGTGTTGTCTATTGGAAGAGTCCCAAGCAGACTACCACAGCTGACTCTACTATAGAAGCTGAATATATCGCTGCTTCTGAAGATACGAAAGAGGTTGTTTAGATCCGTAAGTTCGTTACAGAACTCGGAGTAGTTCCTTCCATAGTTGACCTAATAACTTTATACTGTGACAATAATAGAGCTATAACTCAGGCTAAGGAGTCGAGGTCTCACCAGAACTCTAAACATATCTAGAGGAAATACCACTTGATTATAGAGTTTATAGTAGATAAATAGATAGTAGTGCAGAAAATTCTGTCTGAGGATAACGTGGTGGACCCACTGACTAAGCCGAAGATATAGCAGCAACTGAATCACCACCTTAAGAGGACGAATATCGGATACCATGGTGATTGACTCTAGTGCAAGTGAGAGTTTGTTGGAGATATGCCTTAGAACCAATCATGTCATATTTAGTTGTTAATTTATATTGTATATAAAATGCAGAATGACATCCCGTGATGTATTATGATGTCAAGACTCTATCTACAAAAAGTTGTAGATGTATATACAAAGTCTCTGATTTAAATACATTCGAATTAGTTCCTGGTTAAGATTATGTCATATGGGAATATAACATTAAATGATTGGTATATTTAATGCTACCAAGGATTAGTATTAGATGCTAATAGTTGCGTGACATGTCACATGTCACAAAAACATAAACATGAGTAATACGTTGGTGAACGTGTTCTTAAATGTGATGAATCACATGCCTAATTATCCACAGTTAATAACACGTCACACAGCTATACTAGTGTATCACTAGTCCTACGACTTGAGGTGTCATAGCTGCCCTCCGCATTAAAGCACATCGTTCACTTGTGTATATAGTATCGGGCTAGCTACGCTTGGTGAAAGAAGGTTGCTGGTAATGTGTTTAAGTGTTTGAGGATAAATGCTAACAAAAATAGAATCTGCTAGCTAAGATGTTAGAGATTGTAATCCTAGGTAGAACTGTCATACGCGGGAATTAAGTCTTTGGTCAAAGCATATATTTTTGAAAAAATGTTTTGCGAATATACGAATCCTATATATGATTGAGATTTTTATCATATGATTGAGTTAGGGATTTAACGATACCATAACCCACACTCGGTTGTGAGTTGACAGCAGAGGGACTTTACTACATACACGTACGACTATATGAGTTTATTCTATATATTCATTCATCTGTGTCTAGAAGTCATGACATCTTGCTAGAGGTCACTCATGATCATTGGGACTTTGGTTACAAAGAGTTATACCAAAGAGATACAAAAGAGTTCATATTTATCCATGTTCTGCTTACAATGAAGTTAGGGATCACACACATTAGTTGGTTACTTGATAATGATGGTAATTACTATTGTAAAATAATCATTAATTAGTTAATGATATTGTTCTTATACTTTGATCGGATAACAATTTAATTCTTTATTATAAAGAATAAATTTTTTGGTTAGGATACTCTAGCACCCGTATGTGTGGTAAATATTTTGGTAATTTATAGAATAACGTAAATATGATTTACAAATATATATGATATTGAAAAGGTATAAGATATATAGATATTAATGAATAAATGAGTTTATTCATTATTAATTTTTTAAATGTTATTTAATCAAATGATTTTTTACTTGACAAGTTAAACTATACAATGTTGTCAAGTTTCAAGCCTTTGCTTAAATTTTGTTCATTCATTTTGAATCAATGTTTGAGATTTAATGTATTAATATTGATTAAAGTAATCAATTAAAAAAATATTTTTCAAATATTAATATAATATTAAATATCTGAAGTAATGATTATGTTATTATATATTAAAGTAATATATAAATATCTAAGTAATCATTACATAATTATATTATTAAAGTAATAATATAAGATATTTAAGTAATCATTACATTTATAATATTAAAATAATATTATATATATATCTCTCTCTTTAATATATATTAATTTGATTGATATATTGTATTATTATATTAATTTGATTAATATTAATTGAATCCACTTATCATTGTTTGACACTTGACATGACTTTATTCATTTGATGAATGAAATGCATAAAGGTGTTACATGTACGTTGACTTTGAATTTGATTCAATTTGGATTTGATAAAATAAAAACTTAAGGGCTAAATCTTTAGATAATGCTACTTCTTCTTTTACTTTATCGAGAGTTTCATTCTTGATTGAGCTCAATTCGTGTACTTTGTTTTGAAGAAAAACCAAAGGAAGAAAAAAGCAAAAGAGAGAAATAAAAATAGAAAGATAAGAAAGAAATTAAAAGCAGTTGCATTTCTCTTCTCTTTCTATTGATTAGTTAGGGTTTTCTAAGTATAGAAAACATTGTATTAGCTTGGTGAAGCTAATACCCATAACTAAGAAATCCCATCACGAAACCGTATTCACCAATCCGACGTGTGGATTCGCTTAGAGGTAAGTGAGAAGATTGACTTGTTTTCCTAAATAACAACTTGAAAAAGTATGACTTTTGATATTTGTTTATGACGTTTAAAATGTTTAAATTTTAAAATATGCATATGTACATATTTTGTTTCTTTGGGAGCTTTCTGCACAGTTCATGTGACAGCCGTAGCTTCCTTGGTAACGCTCTCGAGAATCGCGCCTCTCGTTTAAGTGATATCAGCGCCATGAGACATGTATATGTATGTATGTTTTAAAATATGTGTTAGGTGTTGATTATGTTCATATGAATATTAGTTGTGGCTTTAGAAAATGATAGTATGGTATTATGATAATACATGCTCCTAATGTTGTTATTTGATAATAATATGTTTAAAAGCATGAGAATATGATTTGTTATGTTTTAAGCATATATATCTATGTTAATACAATATATTAATTTGATTAAATTTTGTATTAACATGTGTATGAATATATTGGGTATATTTAAGAGCATTAATATGTTGAGTTTGATTTGATCAAATGGTTAATTTGGATGATTAATTATTGAAAAGTATTTTGTGATAATTTTATGTTGAAAATATGATAATTGATATTGTTAATTTGGTTAATAAATATTGTCATCTGTTTCAAATTGAATAAAGTTGTATTATGCATGTTTTGGGAACATTTGGAATGGCCAATGATTGATTTAGTTGGGAATTGATAAAAGTGTTTATTGTAAATATTTGAAAATAATCTAATTTTTGCCTAAGGAATGAGCTACGGATCATTTTGTTTTAGTGAGTATCGATCCCTTTGTCAAAGGATCGATACTTGCTAGATGAGAATATCTGCGGATCATTCTGTTTTAGTGAGTATTGATATATTTATGAAAATTAAAATAATGGCTAACATAAGGTCAAAAACACAAATCTCATATTCTATATAAAGTATAATGTGTATGTGTGTGTGTGTGTGTGTATCTCAAAATTAGTATATCACAATTAAAATACATAATCAGTATATCACAATTAAAATACAATAGTCTCCTCCCGGTTTTAAAATTAGTATTTCAACAACTCTTTCATAACAATATATATAACTTAAAATATATATAACTTAAAGTAAATCTCATATTCCATATAAAGAATAGTGTAAATCAATTTATTTTCTATAAATTTGACAATTAATACTCAATAAATACTTTAAACTTATATAGAAATAAGTTAAAGAACAAATATCTACTCACTAGTGTCGCCAAAAACCAAACAAAAATCTGATCACTAGGGGCTGGATGGCTGCTCCTTCAATATATCTATAACACATTTATACTAATTAGCAATACAATAATTGAAGTATATATGCTTGAAATTAACTATGATATTAATAGACGACGAGGTTTTCTCCCTTTTTGAATTTTTTTTTTTATAATGCGAATTTAACGATTAATATTCGAGGTGTCGATTATGCTTAAATCGCTATTATTAACCAATTTCGTACGATAATACATCATTTCGAAATATAAATCAAGCACGAACGCTACTGCTACTATTCATATCTTCTAACAAAATTTAATTTCACATAATTTAATAGTTAATCAATTTATCGAAAAAAATTTCGTAATAAATAGTAACTCCGTAATGAACTGTAACTATTATTAAAAATTTATTTGAAATACAAAAATACGATAACAATGATATTGAGAATCACACCTAAGAGTCAATTTAATCTTAAAATGTTCGAATCGTGATTAATTACGAAAAGTTTCAAATTGTAAATAGTGACTCTATTCTCCTCTCAGCTTAATCGTCAACCAAATCGCTTAAACGAAGTTCTTAGAGTGTAGCTCATGTCGAGTACATGTGATTAGCAGTAAAAAATGAGATTTTAATCGATTATAAAATGGGTAATTTGGAGAAAATTGAAGAAAAATTAAAACGGATGAAAAATGGAGTTTACTGAAAGAAGAAGAAGAAATAGACTGTTTTTGCTTTCTGCTGAACTTAAATACATATTAAAATATGACGAAATGACTCATTTTTCCTTGGAAAAATAAAAAAATGAATAAAGAGAGATAAAATTGAAAAGGGTACATATGTCATTTTTTTGCCTTCCTTCACATATGTTGTGTTCCAGTCTTCAATTTTCTCTTATCTATTCTCATATTCGATTCAAATTTAATTCATATAGATTGTCTTTGAGTTATTTTTCAATAAAAATAAATTGTTTATTAATTAGATTTTTTAATTAACGCCAGTTTTTGTTTGAAGACCAAGTGTGCGGATAAAGCCTTAATGAATTTTTTTTAAAAACTTAACAAATTGTTAGTAAATCATACCCAATAGTTAAGTAAACATTAATACAAAGTTATTAGCTCGATTTTTAACACCCCAACATAAAATTTATAAAATGACAAAATTTCTTTTCGTATATAAAATGACTAAAATGTCCTTAATTGAAATTTGGGGTATTACAATTCATGATTAATAATAACTGAATTTTATAATTTAAAAAATCACAATACACAACTTTAGTAACTTGTTATTTTTTCTACACGGCATATTTTTATTTATATAGAACAAACTTTTTAATGGATAAGATTTATTATGTCTTTAAAATAAGATGTACTTTTTTTTGGGTAAATAAAATTTTATTATACAATTAAAAGTTATGGAATTTAAATATTTTTAGCCCATTTGAGTAAAAAAAATAAAAAATTAGATATCCTTTCTGGTTTTCCACACTTAGGGTCTGTTTGGTATGCAGAATATGATATGATAGGATATGATAAAATTAATAACTTAGGATAGCATGAGATATGATAAGATAAGATAGAATTATGTATAATGCTATATTGTTTTTGGCATATGACAGGATGGGATAAAATTATATATATAATTTTATTTTTAAAATTATTAAAAACTAAATAAAATAATTAATTATTTAAAATAAAATAAAAATACTTAATTCTTTAAATAATAAAATAAATTTAATTATTATTTATTTAAATAACTAAATTATAAATATTATATTAATAACAATTTAAATAATTAATATCATATTAATAAAAATTTATAAAATATTTACTACTTGCGTTTTCAGTTTTGATATAGCAATTGAAATTATATAAATTAATTATTTCATATGATGAATATAAATATTTTTGATGATGTTAAAATACATTTAGAAAATGATTATTTGCATTAATACTTAGTTAAAATAATTTTTGTATAGATTTAAAAGTATTTTTTTTTATGTTAATAAAGAATGATGTTAAAATAAATTGGATCCCACAATTTTAATTCTTCTCTACCTTTTATTATCCCAACTAAAAGTTTGGATAAGAAATAAAGAGCATTTTTACATTGTGAAGATAAATAAATTGAGTCCTACAAATATTAAAATACAATCTAATATATCACAAACATGAGATAATGATTAAATTTATAATTTTATCCTTATCCCATGAGTTATACTGCTACCAAAGAAGGCGTTAATGTTTAAGTAAAGATTATAAATGAAATCGAAAAATTTATAATTTTGATTACAGTTTTTAGATTTTACTGTTTATCAATTTAATTTTGGACCAAATACTATTCATTGATTCACTATTAGATCGGTTCACTATTTATGTAATTCAGTATTCATCCAAAATTTATAATTTTAAAAATACAAACCGAAAATTTTTAATTAAAAGAATTGAATCATATTCACTATTATAAATTTTTTTTAAAGGGTCCAATCGATAAATTTAAATGTAAAAGCTGACATCACACTTTTTTTTCCCTATTTTCTTTCATTCTTCCTTTTATTTTCTCTTCCTAATCTAAAAACTGTCCTTTCTTACTCTAAAATGCATCCATTTTTTTTTAACCTTATCTTCACCACATTAAACCTAATGAACACTTTTTTACTTTTTAATTATTAATAATTAAAAATTTTAAATATTTTTTTTACTTTTTTTTAATTTTAATTATATTTTAATAAAAATATTATTAAAATAAATATTTAAAAAATATATTTTGTTTATATTCTTAACTATAAAGACACATTACATTAATTAATTATATTTTATTTGGATAAAATATTTTTTATTATTGAAATAGTATATACATTTCATAATTAAAAAAATTAAATTAACTTCACATTTTCTTCTTAAATATGAAATAATTGAATTCTATAAATTTAATAATTAATTTAGTAATAAATATTTAAACTTATATTGTGTAAAAATATTTTTTGTTAAAAATACTAATCTATAAATATATATAAAAAATTATATTTTGAATGCCTTTTCATTTATTTAAAATTCATAAGTATTTTTTCTTGCAATAAAAATGTAATTATCAAATAAATATAATTAGTTAAATAAATTAGAGTAGTACGAGATATAAAATAAAATTATAAATTAATATAAAATTAAAATACCTGAGAAATTTTATTTTATATATAATAAGATTGATGAAAAAAGAAAATATTAAGCCCCTGGAGAATCTCATTGATTGAGGAGAACCTCGAGATGGCAGATTTCGCAAATCAAGGAGACTGAAAATATTAAGATTTTTTTTCACACTATGTATTACATTCCCCTTTTTTTATTTAATTAATTATTTTTATTATTTACATTAATATGGAGGGAACTCTGTATGTTTTTTAAAAATAAAAATAAAAATTGCCCATCAATTTTGCTTCCCAATTAAAGATTAACTAATTTCTTCTGAGATCAATTTTTCTTGTCGCTAAATTATAGAATTGACAAGAATCTCCAAAGATCTTACATCCAATACAAAAGGAAACAAAAATCTTACACGATGTTCAATCATAAATACGCAATTAACACTTCGTTCTGTTCTCATTTATATAAATGCATCAAACATTCTTTCTTTCTTCGATCAAAACCTAAACCTTTTTCTTTTTCTCAATTCCTCCGTATTAATCATCATGAGCAGCAACAACGACAATAGCAGTAATGATAACAACACAAGGAAGACGACGAGGGGCCGGCAAAAGATTGAAATCAAGAAACTTGAAGACAAAAGCAGCCTGCAAGTCACGTTTTCTAAGCGGCGTGCAGGCCTTTTCAGCAAAGCCATGGAGCTATGCGTCTTGTGCGGCGCAGAAGTGGGCATCATCGTGTTTTCTCCCAACGGGAAGATCTTCCTCGTCGGACACCCTGACTTCGACACAATCTTGAATCGCTATCTCGACGAAAGCTACTTATCTACCCAGCAAATTACCGCGGCAATCCCATGTGTCCAACAGCATAACAGAGAGTATGAAGAAGCCATGA
>JAXCLQ010071913.1:0-11074 GCA_035584115.1 Cedrela odorata
AACCTTTAAAATTTTTGAATTTTGGTCCCATAAAGTATAAGTATGGATATCTTTTAATTTCATCCTCAAAAACTTTCATGTGTATATTTTTCATTGTAATGGCCTTGTTTGGCATGAAATGGATCCAAATTTGAAAATTTTTCATTTTAGTCCGTACTTTACAAACTTTGATTAATCTTGTATTTTGGTATTTTGAGCATGCATGCGTATTTAATAAAATTTACTATCTTTTAATAAAGGTATGATTGCTCTTGTTACAATAATTATTCATTACGAAGGTTCTTGGGAATTGTTATCAAAAATATCAAGTATAGAGATTTTTTACACTTGTTTTATGACAACTTATAGATAAATCTATATTAATTTAGTATTAGAATGATAGTGGTGTTTAAAGAATGTGTAGACTCATCTTTTATACCTGCACTGCTGACAGACATTACAAATGATTTTGAGGTTGGTACTTTCTTATGTACAAATAATGAGCATATTATTGGTGTAAGAGATTATATTTCAATGTTAATCAATGTGGACCGCATAGTGGTGAAGAATCACTCCATGAACGTAGCATGTAGCATAAGTTTTTCAAGTGAAAGCAACCAAGTCAGCGATACACTACTTGTAATGCAACCAACCATTCTGCATGAAACATTTATTCAACATTACTCTCAAACTCTCTATGTTCATGTCCCGCATTTCTCTCCACTTAATCAGAATGAAGATGATTATGGCGGATGCTCTTAATATCACAACCCAACCTTGCTAAAGAATATTATGATAGTGAATTGGTCATCCATTACACCAATATTGGAGTTAAAGGTAGTCGAAGGAATTGTTATGATGAGGTAACTGATGGACTAAATGATGTTCGTTACGGTCAAAGGCAAATAACCAACTCAAGGGTTTATGCAGATAACATTCCCTAAATATCAACTCTTACAAACTAGTTAGTTTCAATCTCACCGTGATTTAGCATCATGGTCACTGCACACTTAAATAAATTGCCCAGTGATATATTTATTAAATAGATATACAATACTAAACTACAATTACGCCATGACTTGAGTATGATAGCATTGAAAAAACAGTTTTAGTTCACATTTGCAAGTCCACAATTGATCGATTATAGAGGAAATGTGTTATGGATGGATATAAATAGCGAGTTCGGAAAATTAAACCTAATACGGTTGCATATTTTTTTGTTACTTGCATTGACATAATTCATACCTACATAAACAACTATTTGGAATGTGGGCACCGTCAAGCAAGTAGTCGACTAATTAGTGAAGTAGTATAAGACAAATTTTAGAATTTATACTCCATGTAACATTCGGGATGACATACATAAGGAATATATAGTACATGTGTTGTACAGGAAGGAATGGCTAGCTAAGGAAGTAGTAAGTACGATGGTCGTTTTAGATCTCAAAAAATCATATGCATTACCAATGTGTATTGTCATGCGTTTGAAGACTGAAACTTAAGTACAACCCGGCCGACTTGTTTTAACTTCTATGTTTAAATGTATTATCAACTTATGGGTTAAATTGTATAATGAACTTGTATTTTATTTTCTCATTATTGTTATCCAGATACAATTACTCACATAGAGAGAAAGGGATGATGACGATCATTTCTTACACTTTTTCATAGCCTTTGACACTTCAATTTAGAGTTCTTGTATCCGACCAGTTATTATCATTGATAGAAACTTTTAAAGAGGACATACAGGAGACTATGTTTGTCACGGTCGTTGTAGATAGAAATGATTAAATTTATCACTTGGCATTCAGGGTTAGGGATTATGAAAACAATACATCATGGGAGTGGTTTTTAATCGAACTTTAAGATGCACTTGGAGCAATATCAAATTTAGTGTTCATATCAAACCATTATAATAGCATCGAGAAAGGGATTAGTATTGTTTTTTTAGAAGTATCGCATGGCTTTTGTATGTATCATATTCAATGGAATGTCAAGGCGAAATACAAGATGGAGCGTAAGATGAATGTTATCATGTCGGGGTATAGAACTTAGTGAATTTAACAAACATATGAAAAAATTACGAGCAATGCATTTTGAAGCTGTGAATTATTTAGAGATGGATTTAAGTGTTCATAAATTGGTCGATCTTATTTTTCAATTCGAAGAGTTGACATTCTGACTACCAACATTGTGGAGAGTATTAATACATTGCTGAAAAATGCACACACCCTCCTTATTGTGGCTTTGGCAAATTATATACGTGATGTGCTACAACAATAATTTTATGATAAAAAAGAAAAGGTCGCGAGAATGGATGCTTACCTAACTGAAGTGGCTCAAACTAAAATTGATGAACTTGAATACTTGTCTCTTACTATAATGGTTTATCCTATTTCACAATTAGAGTTTGAAGTTAAAGATGGGGAAAAGCATTTAGCTGGTGATTTGTGAGCAAAGATATACAATTGTCGGTTGTTTGATCAACAACAACTATCGTGTGCTCATGCGATTGTGACAACAAGATTTACCTGAGGTAACATAATTTTCTATATTCTTAATATTGCATAAACAATTCACTATTTTTGGTACACGCGGATTTGATTTATCATGTTGGTAATGAGTGTGATTGGTAAGGTATGGGTCATTAAAGTGAAATCTCCAATAGAAAATATTCCAACCGGTCGACCAAGAAAACAAAGGATCACATATGTTGAAGAAGAGGTTTTTTGAAGGACCTATTCTCTTTGTAAATAAGTTAGCCACATTTAAGCGACGTATCGAGGTCTAATTGCGCATCTTATTAATTGAATGTAGTGTAATCGGCATATGTATTATTAAGTTGTTTTTTTATTGTTGTTGTGATTTAAAAATTATAGTTTGTTGTTAATAGATGTATTATTTAATGGATGTTATTATATATTCTAAAATTTGATATACATTAAATATTGTTGTTTTCTGATTGCTATTAAGATAATGTAATTATTAAATGGTTATTGGTATTTATTAAGACATTGAAACTAAATGGTCGATTTTAAATGCATGATTTTCAAATTTTATAAAATTGGGATGAAAATACAAAAAAAAAAAATTGTTATTATATTATTGTTATGATTATTATGTTTTTGTTAACCTTTTGTTATTATAATAAAACTGCAAATTAGTGTGCCATCAAAAAATCAAGAAATCATATGCATTAAAAATAATAATGATCATAAAAATGTACTAAATAAATTTAAACTACTCAAATCAAAAAAATACGTCACTATACAATCGTTTAACCCATAGATCAAGCTATATTTTCTTCTTAAAAAAATAATCATGCTCATGTATAAAGCACGATCTGTTAAGTCTTAAATACTCAATAAATTTACATACATATACACAATTATCGTTGATCCCTTATATTTGTCGAGGTATCCCCTCTAGAAGTTGTTGTACGACAATGTTGCAACGCTGTCCTGTAAATCTCTCCTCGTCACGTATCATCTAGCTTGTCGCATAAGATAAGATAGCAACTTACACAATGGTTCCATTGCAATGATCATCTCAATATCAAAGTGCGAGGCTGGTAATAAATAATAAACCATTATATATTACGATGCCAAACCCATAGCACATGCCACCTAATGGTGTTCACATGCTTTAACTAGCATGTACATAACGTCGACCATGACCAACACAATTCATCATCATAAGTTTTTAAATTATGTAATTACCTTTTATAAGTTATTCAACTTTTCATCCTTTGGCGTGATTTATGTTCGTATTGCAGTCAACGCTTTAGGTTGTATGGCATGGTGTGTTGAGGATAATAGTCAAATGTTGAGAGATCAGCATTAGTCATTGTCGTTATTGTGGGTTACCATGCTGTGGTACTTACCAATGTGTTGACATAAATCAAAAGCATATAAGTTAGTTTACATATGTGTAGCAATCAATCAATGAATATGGTGATGTATCACTGTAACAACCGGAAATTTTATGAAAATGCAATAATAAAGCTTTGTTGACCAGAATAAAATTTTTTCGAAATTGAAAAGACAATTAATTTGAAAAATGATTAATTTTTTTTTAAAAAAAAAAGGGACCAAAATAATTAAGTTCATTTACTAGATGATTATTGGCTAATTATATTAGAATTTTAGGTTTAGAAGAGAAAAATCAATAATGCTACTAAATGAGTGACAAGTGGCAAAGCCTATAACCAAGCAAATTAACTAAATAATTGTTTTATTTAATTTCTTATTTTTACATTATAAAGAGACAAAAGATTTGTCTTATATTATTTACTTTCATTTCAAAAAGGACAAATGAAGAGAAAGTAACTAAAAGACAAAAGAGAAATATGGAGAAGAAAGGAAGGAATTGAATGGCTGACCCACATTTGTTTCTATTTAAACATTACAATCTTTTCATTTGTTTTATCTCTTTCATTTTAACAAAGCAAAGTCTAGAGAAATTGAGAAGGCTGAAGAGGTGAAGAGCAAAACCCGTAAGTGAGCAAAGCAAAGGAAAATTCGGCTATGTGCAAATTCGGTGAGAGAGAGGAGAGCCAAGGGGGGTAATTGGCAAGAGAGAGTTAAAATGGAAGATTAATTCGGCCATAAAGAGATAGAGAGAAGAAGAATTCGGCCATAGGAAGGAAAAACAAGAGAAGATCCGGCCATGGGGAGAAGAAACCCATTCTTATTTTGTCTTAGCAAAGAGTTCAAGGGAGAGAGGAAGTGATTTCAGCAAGAGAGAAAGAAATGGCCAAGAGAAAGATGAAAAGGGGTTACGGGAAATTAAAGAAAGGAAGGAAATGGATAGGAAAGAAGAAAAAAAGAAAAGGAAGGGAGCAAAAAGAGAGGTAATTGGGGTCTAAAAAGAGAGGTAAGAGAATTTTAAATTGTAATAAATTTTTGGAAATTCTGATTTTGGTTTTGGGTGTTATTTATGTGTGGAATTGTATAATATTTGAGATGTTAATTCCTGAAAAAGATTGTGGCAGTGCATAATCTATGTTAGAGCAATGTTTTAATGTTAAAAAGATGTAAAACTTGCTGTAATAAACGTGTTGATTATGTAGCTGATAAACCTTGAAAAATTATCAGCAATGGTTTATGTGATACCGTTGCAAAATTGAAAATATTGACTTGTGAATAGTGGGCCACGATTATGCTCCCGTATGGATGTGTTTGGTTGCTAGAAAAAAAAATGTAAGTTTGAGATATATTTATAGATCATTATGGTGCCGTATTGTATTCAAAATAAAGGGTATTAATTTGTATGTGAAATGGTATATGTTGGCGATGGTTTTATTATGTATATATATATATATATATATATATAAAGTTAAAGGTATATTTATAGATCATTATGGTGCCATATTGTATTCAAAACAAAGGGTAGTAATTTGTATGTGAAATGGTATATGTTAGTGATGGTTTTGTTATATGTATATATTGTTTTGTGGTTATGAAGTGGTAGATAAGGCATGGTTCATTTAATGGCTAGTATGGTGGATGCATGTAGAATGTAGAGTCAAAGTGTATTTACATGATACAAGGGTGGTGGACATAAGCGGAACATAGGGCAGTGAAAGTGCGAGTGAAATCGTGAGTATCAATCGTTGAAATTTTCAGATAGGGTTCGAAAAAATGGGAATTAAGTGAGTTCCGGACCTTAAATTGATGAACCGTAAAATTCTACATAAACTAGACACATAAAGGAATGATATAGCTAAAAGCCAGGTCAAAGCGCTCAGCAACAAATGCCCAGAAAATTCAGAAAATGGACTATTCTACGATGTTTTACATCTTGTCGCGTTGTGTCACTTGGCGAAAAACAGTTATAACTTAAGCGTTCAGACTCAAAATTTGAATCCACAAGAAGCAGTAAAAACTAAACATATAAGAAAGCATAACCTGAATAATCAGATCCGAAATCCGAATCCATAAATTGCAGTAGAGTGTATATGACATTTATTTATTTATTTATCTAACAAAGATCATGAAACTTAACATAAGTCGTGTATTGTAGATCGCTGATTGAAGGGTAGTCAACGCGCTTTGATATAACTTGATCAAGTTCCAATAGGTGAGTGTAGACTAACTCTGTCTTACAATGATTCCAGACTTATATTACTTGATTTTAAAGAACCCTTTAGAATTGATAAGATCGTTGAGAATGTATGTATTGAATTAAGGGTAAATCTCGGAGAAAATCGGATAAGTTACTATTTTCTGTAGGTCGAGTTTGCTTGAAAATAATTAGGAGTGTTTAGTGTCTTGTTTTATGATTATTTCACAAAGATTTTAAGGTGTTAAATATATGGATATAGCGCTTAGGGCATTGATATATATTTACATGCTTTGTTTACAAGATTGATAAAATGGTGATGTGGCATTAAGTTGGTAAAACGTATAAATGTATGACATATCGTATACGTTTGATATTTGATGATTAGAGCATGTAGCCTACAATAGATATTAAGGCGTAGAGGTGAGTAAAGGGTTATGGTTTCGAATAATCATTTGAACTCAGAGATGGAATGTCTGTGATAAAGAATTTGATTTAATTCTTGGAAATTTCGCTAATCATTGTTTTATAAAATGGCATCTATATTGGATATGTGACATGTCTTTAGGAATGTCAATCATAAATTATGACATTATAAAAGTACATGTGATTTAGGCCCTGAATATGTTAAAAGCTTGTTAAATTCAATTAAGTTATCTTGGATATCACTACATAAGATTCATAATTACCATGATTATAGAAAAAGTTAATCGAAAATGCAGTGAATTGAGATAAGTTTTAATATGCTTTGAATTGCATACAATGTTGTATTATAAACCCATAAGTTGTGTTATTCGAGAAAGGATATCAAGTACAAAACTCAATCAAATTTTCTAAATTACATTGATTAAGACTAAATGAAAACTTATGACCCTTGTGGTTGTGGAGATGTTTCGGCAATATCGAGGACATGTCAAATATTATGAGATTCAGGTAGTGATTTGGGCCATGATAGATAAGAAAGAGATATTTAGATTGAAGATCGACTTATATATATATATATATATATATATATATGAAACTAAAACAAAAGCATAGTATTTTTGTCTGATATGACTAGTGTTAATACTTGAAATGCATACACTTGAGATTCCAAGTAAATTTCTAGACATTCTGTAACTTGCTTTATAGAGTTTATGAACAATAGTGTTATGCCCTTATGAGCTTTGTTATTGTTATTATTATTAAAACTGTCTACTAGAATGTCGATGAAGTATTGGAATACCATAAACCTACAAAGGAGTATTTAGGGAAACGACGATATGTAATACCATTAGATACCAGAATTGTATAGATACCTGAGCTGTATAAATCCTAGAGAAACTCTCTGAGAGTATGGATAGAGTCAATGTTGGATTTTGTCACAGCATGAAGTATTATATGTGGGATTACTTCTAATTTCATACTCTTACAGGTTAACAGTGATTTGATTACAATAAATTTTAAGTTTCGATTATATATATATATATTAGAGTATGGTTCATTTATAAAATAATATTAAATTCATTGATTATAATATTTTTTTAATATTTACCTCTACTCACTGAGTCTCTTTAGACTCACACCTCCACCCCCACACACCACCCCCCCCCCTCCCCCTTACTTTCCAGTTTTGCAGAAACATGGAGCCAGTAAGCCATTTCAACATCAAGGAGACGCGAGCTGGGAAGAGAGTACACTTTGCAATCACTAGGATGTTGGGTCCAGTGTTGTATATTTATTAAACTATATGATGTCTAGTTTGACATCGAACATTGTATTTATATATATGGTCGGTCATTCATATATTTAATTCATTGTGTACTATGATTTGAGTATTTAAGTTGTACGTAGTATTAGTGGACGCATATCGCCCCTTATGCTGTATAGTTATGTGTTATAAGATAAATGTGTATTCAGATAGGAAGAAAAGAGAGGTTTAAGGTAATAGGGTGGTCCTATCACTTGCCAATAATATCTTTGGATGTGGGGATATTACAATCACTTACCATGTCTTCCAACCAAATGTTGTCTAAGACGACACTGTGAATCCATAGTGGTGTGATGTGCACTCATCTTGTCTCTATATGCTCATATGTCCTCTTTATCCACCATATAACCATGCGTTAGACTTCTTAGAGATAAGAGAAATGATATTAAGTACCATCCATTTCATAAACTTTACCAACAACCTAATTTTTGGCCCTTCACGCCATCTCGGTAGGGGATTAGTCTTGAGGGTTCAATTGTGAGGGACCTTCCTATATACCCTACCAAATTGGCTTTGAACATCGGCCCAATCCCTAAGGATAACAATCAATTGATTCAATTGGTGGATGCCAGTACATATCCTTCTCGTACTTAGACACAATTTAAACAAAGAATTTAACATTTTCTAATTACTATATAAAAGCACAACACGTAAAATATAATATAATTTAATATTGTTACCTGAGTCATGACGGGTGTGTTAATCTAATCATCGCCACTCTTATTGTTGTACGACGATCTATACAATGGGTGTGTCTATATTAACCCTAGTAGTTGGTCTAGTCGAGCAGTGATATCCTTTTGTTAGATGTAAAATTTCTCTCGAAGCATGCAAAAAATCCTCTGATTACCCATACAATGCAAAAATTACTATATAAGCCCTGCGATAAAACTTCCAAAGCTCTGTGATCATTATAGTGGGAAGACATTTGTAGGGTCGAAAGATCATCTATGTCGCACGCACCACCTGATTATGCTATAGGGCAGAAAGATCAACTATGTCATGCACACGGACTGAGTGTGTCAATACTTGTAGAAATGAAAGGTCATCTTTATCCTTCCTAGGAGACTATGGTGTCATTAGTATCACTCGTTGCACTCGTGCGTCATACAATACAATGTGACTATTATGAACACGTGTGTTTAATTCAGAACACAAATAATTCATAAATTTGGACATGTACCACATTTTCGCCAAGGACAACGTTAGGTCCTCTACAAACAGATTCCCTCATATTCGCCCAATTGCCAACAGCTGTTTTATGTACATTTAATTAATCTCGTCAGCCTCACAATCCAACTTTCTATTCACCTATGTCTGCAATTAAAACACAATCAATTATTGTCATATTTACATTAAAAAAAAGTACGATTAAGATGAGTTAGTGAATTGTTATATTTTTTTATGTCACTTTAACTGTTCTCGCATGAGCAATGGCCTCATATATTCATTGCTATCGATAAAAATGAAGTGTTGAAGTTAAGTACATCACTTGCCAGAATATAATAGTTGTATAATAAAACCAAAATTGTTAAGTTAGGTATCCATACATGAGATACAAGTGGAAACTTGAGCACTTTGTACTTGGCCTTATATTTCTGGTCTATCGCAACCGTCATAGTTACTTTTTCCTTATATTTTATAGCATTTCCAATTGTCAATCAACTCAAACCTTAGATGATACATAGGGTTGCACATTTTTTCCCGGGGCCCTATTTCCCCACTCCCCCATCCCTATTTGGGGGAAAATGGGGAAATGGGGTGAGGTTGGGGATGAAAATTGAAATGGGGATGAGGATGGAGGGACCTTAACCCATCCCCATTTCCCCAAAAAAAAACTCTATTTACTCCCAAAAAAATATTTTTAATTTTTTATTATTTAAAAATTGAATTATATTATATTTATAATAAAATATTATATTTATTTAAAATTTTTAGTAAATTATATAAATAAAAAAGGGGAAAACGGGAAAACAAAAAAATAAGGAATTGGAGTTGGAGTTGGAGTTGGAGTTGGGGAAGGGGGTACTTCATCCCAAAATCTCTCATCTCCATTTTCCCCCAAATGGAAATGGGGTGGGGATGGGGGAAGTTAGGAGAAGAGAAGATGGGGATGGGGGAACCTACCCCCACCCCATTTCCCCAAATGTGGAACTCTAATGGTGCATCAATAGACAACGGATCCTCATAAGTACATGTTGAACTGGTCTATGTCATCTAGTACATACAATACCCATGGGTCTATAAGGTTTTGGTGGCTCATGCCCAAAAAAAATGTTCAAGCAGGTAGAACAATGATATCTTAACTACATTAGTGTTACCTATTGCTATGAAATTCAAGTTGGCGTACACTTGGTCTAATTAATCAGCATAATTACCTATCATATCCCATGTCGCTAAAGGGTGAATCTTAACTATATGTTATATAGTTTTTAGTCCTCCTAATTCAGTAGACGCAGTTTGAATTTCAAAACTCAAGAGCAAACCCATGAGGGATTGTGTACCCAAAGCGAAAAATATTTATTAGATTGTTAGGCCTGGATGGTTACATCACTCATATGTTTCTAAAATAGGTATCTCTAAAATGATTAATCCACATACGTAATTTGGATAGTGACCAATATATAGGCCAATTATCAAACCAAACTCACAATGAGAAAATCGAATGGTGTTACCTCCCACAAGAAAATATAAATGACTGTCGACTTCATTGTAGATCTCACAATGGAAATACCAACATGAAAATTTTATAAACTTTAACCAATTGGGAGACCAATATGCAAGATTTCTAAACTTTAACCAATTGGGAGACTATTATGGAAGACATCCAAAGTATAATCATTTTAAGGACCAATATGTAAAATTTACAAACTTCAACCAATTAAGGGACCAATATGGAAGACATCCAAATTATAGCCATTTTGAGGATCAAAATGTAAAATTTCTAAACTTTAACCAATTAGGGGACTAATATGCAAATTTTTAAAGTTAAAAATTTTGGAGACCATTTGTAAGACATTCAAAGTTTAACTATTTTGGTGGTCAAATTAGGGGACTAATATGCAATTTTTTAAAGTTAAAATTTTGGGGACCATATGTAAGACATTCAAAGTTTAACTATTTTGGTGGTCAATGTGCAAGATTTCCAACGTTTGAAAATGTTGGAGACCAATCTACAAGAATTTCAAAGTTTGAAAGAATTTGGGACCAATATGCAAGATTTCCAAAGTTTGAAAATTTTGGAGACCAATATACAAGAATTCCAAAGTTTGAAAGAATTTG
>JAXCLQ010071914.1:0-11072 GCA_035584115.1 Cedrela odorata
GTGGTTAGGCATAGAAGAAATTTTGATTATAGGTAATTAATAGAGTAATTATAAGATTTATAACTTGTTATGTAGATAACTCTATATATGTGTAAGGAATTATGATATGATATACATTTAAGAATTATGTAATAATAACACTCTTTGTATGAAATAATGTAGCATTATGTAATAATGATTGATTGAATAAGTATAAGAATGGGGTGTTACACTCACGCCTTATAACTATTATTTATATATGTTTAGATTAGTTATTAGGGACTTTAATATTTAATTATGTTCTCAAGAAGTTTATTTAATGAAGTTGTCTTATTTAATTGAGCTATCTAATAATTGATTGATTTTATTTTGTAGGATTTAAAGTTTCCTTAGCTCTGAGATTGAGTCAAAGTGCATTAATTAGAGAGATCTCCACAATTATGGGTACGCAAGGAAGGTTGCAACCAAAAGAGCGCAAGATCAAATCTTAACTTAATTTAGACTCTCAAGCATTAACTATTAGATTCTCAATTATGTAAACTTTTTATTTTGTCTTGATTAGCTTTTGGTATTTTTAGAAAGTTTTTATTATGTTTCAATTATGTTTAGACTTAAGACTATTATAAATAGTCTTCATATGTAATGGAATGAACAGTTTTTTTGGAAAATAATAATATTGTGAGGAATTTTCTCTTCATTGTTCTTCTTAGAACTTAGAACTTATCAAGCTTACTTATGGCGTTCTACTTTAAACTTATCAAGAATTCATTCTTATTCCGTCAAGAAAATTCTTGTGGCGTTAAAACCATTCGAGATACTTAATTTCTAGTCTTTCCTTGAAACTCCGCTTCCGTAACTATTCGTTTCTCACGGATTCGTATCAAATGATCAAGTGAAATAAGAGAAGTGAGGCCGAGAGTACCAAGGGAAAAAAGGGGAGTGAAACTAACAAATCCATGGGTGCAAAGGGGAAAGAAACCGAAAGTGGGGGAAAAGAGAGTGAGGGGAGAGTGAAATCTACTTTCTTTGCTAAAATTGGGGATGTGAAGAGAGAATTCAAACAACAAAAGCTTATGATCCTATTTGTCTATAAGGAATCATTCCTTAATATTGAAAAAGCTAACATTAACCCTTCTCTTCCTAGTGTTTTTGTATCTTTATTGCAGGAGTATGAGGACTTATTTGCTAAAGGCATACCTAGTAGATTGTCACCCATTCAAGGTATTGAACACCAAATTGAGTTCATTCCTGGAGCCGTTGTTCTAAACAAACCAATGTATCAAAGTAATCCCGAAGAGACGAAAGAGCTTCCCTGGCAAGTCAAAGAATTGATGAGTAAAGGTTATGTGAGGGAGGGCATGAGTTAGTATTTTGGTACCGAAGAAAGATAGAATATAGAGGATGTGCGTCGATTATTGTGCCATCAATAATATAACAGTAAAGTATCACCATCCCATTTCTAGGTTAGATGATATGCTTGATGAGTTGTATGGTGCCACATTATTTTCAAAGATTGATTTAAAGAGTAAATATCATCAAATTCGCATGAAAGAGAAAGATGAGTGGAAAACCGGTTTAAAACTAAGTATGGGTTTTATGAGTGGTTATTTATGCCTTTTGGACTTACTAATGCATCTAGTACTTTTATGAGATTGTCTATGGATTTAACCCATTAATACCTTTGGATTTGATTCCTCTACCGATTGATGAGGAACATGCGAGTTTAGATGGAAAAAAGAAAGTCAAATTTGTGAAATCCATTCATGAGAAAGCACAGCTTCAGATTAAGAAGACGAATGAGTATTATGTGTCTCAAGCTAATAAAGGAAGGCGTCGTGTGACATTTGAGCCAGGATGATGACATTTCTACTAACTAAGGAAATTCTACCACCAAATTTGGCTAGAATTTGGATAAAGGAAAATGAAACTTTGGATTTAACACACTAAAAGATTAATAATTTTATTTAGCTAAAAAATCCCAAAATGGAACAAAGAAGCCTTTTATAGACATTACAATATTGTTTAAACATGAAAGAAATTAATATTTTGCATAGAAACTACAAGCATTAAATATAATAAATAGCTACAAGACTTTAGGTTTATGCTTCCAAGATAAGTTTTGTTTCCAACCAAAAGCTTATAAATGTTGCTCCATAAATGCTATTCTTCCTTTCCCAAAGAATAACATAAAGGTTGTTCCATGACTTTGACTCCAAATAATCAAATTAAGGCCAAATGAAGTGCATGGACTAAGAAAATCATGGGCTGGACAAATTTGAGCTTTTTTTTTTTTTTTCTCATTTTGCAACAATTTACCTTCTAAGGCTGAATTAAAGCTTGATTTATCTTAGAACAAATTCATAGTTTAATTGTCTTGTGTTGAATTTACAGCATCCTCCCGGGGTTGAAAAGGATTTGCCCTCAAATTTGTAAAGTTATCATCTTCCAAATATGGAGACAAATCACCCACATTAAATGTTGTTGAGACTAATCCATATTCACTTGGTAAATTAATCTTGTAAGCATTATCTTCAATACGTTGAAGTACCTCAAATGGACCGTTGGCTCTTAGTGCTAGCTTACTCTTCCTCTTGGATGGAAACCTTTCCTTTCTTAGATGAACCCATACCATGTCTTCAGGTTGAAAGTGGGTTGGTCTTCTATGTTTGTTGGTTCGTTTCTTGTAGGCTTTGTTAGACTTCAGTATTTGGACTCGAACAGATTCATGTAGTTTTTTTCATTGCTTTGGCCTTTTCCTCTGCATCCACATTTACTTGAATATTGATTGGTAAGGAACTTAATTCAATAGGAATGATAGGATTGATGCCATACAATACCTCAAATGGAGAGTGTCTAGTTGTATAACTTGGAGATCTATTATAAGCAAACTCAACGTGCACTAATTTGATATCCCGATTCTTCAAGTTCTTGCTCACCAAAGTGCAGTTTGTGACCTCAGTCTGTCTATCGGTTTAAGGATGGTGTGAAGTGCTAAAGAGAAGCTTGGTACTAAACTTTCGCCAAAGTGTTCTCCAAGAATGACTAAGGAATTTAGTATCCCGATCTAACACAATACTCCTTGGAATACCATGCAAACAAACAATTTCTTTAAAGAACAAATTAGCTACATGAGAAGCATCATCAGTTTTATGGCAAGGAATGAAATGTGCCATCTTAGAAAACCAATCCACAACCACCATAATTGCATCTTTTCCCCTCTATGTTCTTGGCAATGCAACAATGAAGTCCATGCTTAAATCTTCCCAAAACTGCTCTAGAACTAGTAATGAAGTGTAAAGGGCTGGTTTGAAGTGACTCTTGGCTCTTTAACATGTGCCACACCTTGCAACTATTACTTGTACATCTCTCTGCATTTTTGACCAATAGAAGCGTTCTTTGAGAATTTCCAATATCTTGTTAACCCCAAAGTGACCAGCAAGTCCTCCTCTATGAGTCTCCCTTATAATTAGCTCTCTATAACTTCTATTTGGTACACAAAGCTTATTTTCCTTGAAGAGAAATCCATCTTTGACAAAATAATCCTCAAAACTCCCTTTCTTGTATTCGTCCATGATCAAACTCATAATTTCATTAGTAGCATAACACTTCTTCATTAATTGGAAACCAATAACTTGAGCTTCTAAAGTAGCAAGTAATGCATACCTTTTAGACAAAGCATCTACAACCACATTGCTTACTCATTTCTTGTAATTTGACACAAAAGAAAATGATTGAAGAAATTCAACCCATTCAGCATGTCTTGTATTCAACTTGTGTTGCCTATTGATGAACTTCAAGGTTTGGTGGTCTGAATGAAGAACAAATTTAAGGCCCTAACAACTGGGTAAAATTCCTTGTCAAATATGTTGTACTGTCTCCTTGATTCATTTAGCTTCTCACAAAAATAAGCTATTGGGCGCTTAGCTTGTGTAGGAACAGCACCTATTCCAACTCTACTTGCATCGCATTCCATTTCAAACACTTGGTCAAAATCGGGCAAAGCTAAGATTGGAGCTTTACACAATTTCTTCTTAATCACTTCAAATGCTTCATTTACTGCTTTAGTCCATTCAAAGTTACCTTTTTTCATGCACTCGGTGAATGGTGCCATGATGGTACTAAAATTATGAACAAATTGGCAATAGAAAGATACTAACCCATGAAAGCTTTTAACCTCGCTAATAGATTTAGGTTGCGGCCAGCTTCTGATTGCTTTAATTTTGGAATGATCTACCATGATGTCATCTTTAGAAACAACATAACCAAGAAACACAATACTAGGAGAGAAAAACCCACACTTCTCTAGTTTTACATATTACTTCTTCTCCCTCAAGATATCAAAAACCTGTCACAAATGAATAACATGCTTCTCCTCATTCTTACTGTATACCAAGATATCGTCAAAGTATACTACAACAAATGTAACACCCCATTCTCATATTTATTCAATCAATTATTATTACATAATGTTACATAATTTCATATAAAGAGTGTTACTATTACATAATTCTTAACTGTCTATAATTTCTAAATTCCTTATACGTACAAAGAGTTATCTATACGATTAGTTCTCAAACTTACAATTACTCTATTAATTACACATATAACCAAGATTTACATCTATACCTAACTAACCTTGCATGCGTCCTTTGTCACTTCTGCGTACTATTCTCTGAAAAATAAAATTTTTACAATAAAGAGTGAGATAATATCTTAGTAAATAAACTATGCAAGTTTTTCATATGTCGATATAACACATAATATAAATATTCAAACAGATCAATACATTTTCAAACATTTCATATTTTTTTTTCTTGTCAAAGCAATCATATTTGCACAATCAGATCAATGAATTTTCAAACTATCAATTAACACAGAAATTCATTCATATTTCAAATATTTTCACAATTACTTAGTCAGTTAGTGTCACCTACACCCACAGTGACTTAGATTCAGAACATGATCACGTGTTCTGCTTAAAGCGAACATTTTCGTATCAATTCTAACAGAAACGTACATTGCACGTTAAACAAAAAAGCGTATTGCGCGTTAAACAGAATTTTGAATAGCTTAGAATAAACATTAACTAACGACCAGAGCCATAAAATCATTTTTATTCATTAACATTTATACATCGACATCATTTTCAATAATCATTTCATACATGCGATATCGGCATATCAAACATTAAAATTCATCATTTTCAATTTTCATTTCATAAAAACAATCTCGGCATACTAAAACATTAAAATTCACTATTTTTAGCATAATATTGAATATCGCATGATTTTCGAAAACATTAAAAATGCATGCACGGTTTACTTACAATAATGGGAGGGTAACAACTCCACTAATGATCCTCCCACCTAACTTGATCTTTCTCCCGAACTCTCGTAGCCTAATATCATAAATATATAAATCATATCTTCTATTATTCAATAAAACAATATAAATATTTTAGATGCGATATTCGTAAAACTAGTGTCAAAATTCTTTTGTTTTACCCCTATCGCTAAGTTTAACTAACTAAGTCCTTTATTCGATTTTCAACAATGAATTTCTATTACTAACTTATGCTAATTCATATTTCTAACTATCCTAAATCTACATATTTTCGCCTAAGTGAACAAATACAGTTTTGAGTTAAAATACTGTAGTAAAAAATTGTTCATTCTGAAAATACTGTAGCAACTGTTCATACCGAGTTACTGTAGTTAAGTACTATTTATATCGAATTTACTGTGTAGATTAAAATTAATGTACAAACAGTTACCGTGCAAATTAAAATTACTGTACAAACAGTTACTGTACAGATTAAAGTTACTATAGCAATATTAAAAAACACTGTACCATCTTCAAAATCATTGTTTACCCGAAAGAAAAACACAATAATTTTTTTTTCCACAAACACTTTAATCAATGCCAAATCAATCCAATACTATGTTTTCTATTCCAATTTAACTCAATTTAACATTTCCTAAGTAAAATCAATAATAAATTTCTTATGTAAATAGTAACTCAAATTCAATTTCATGTCCCAAATCTAAAAATCAAGCTTCTAATGAGTTATTAAGCTTAATCTATAACTGAAATTTGAAAGAAAATCAAACAAATTTGAAACCGTTTAGTTAAAAATTGAGAAAGGGAGTGAGAGACCAATGTTCTGTTTTTATTTTTGAAAAGGAAGAAGACGATACTGGAAGGGAGAAAGGCAAATGGTTTTATTTTGCAAATAAAAATTTTAATTAGACTCCTAATCTTTTTAAATTTATTAAAATGACCTAAAACTTTGAAAATCTTTCATTTTAATCCTTTTTAAAAAATTCTAAAATAACCTTTAATTTTTCAAAATATTTATAATTAAGTCCAAAATTAATCTAAACACTATTTTCTTAATTTAAAAATTCGCTTATAACCCAACTTTATAAAATTAATTTTGGACATAAATAAATAACATTATTTTGAGCCCAAAATTTAATCATTCACCCAAAATTTTAAGTTACATGAAATTTTAATTAATTAAATAATATTAAATTATTCGATTAAATTTTTTACATACTACAGATACTACAGTTATAAATTTCTAAAATTGCAGGCGTTACAATTCTTCCAACATTACAAGAATTTCGTCCTCGAAATTTGATAAGTTACTTATTCATCATGTATAACTCAACTTGTACCCCTTGCATTTACTTAATATGGCCATCTTCTGAAATTACCATAATGCAAGTAATTGAACTGACACACTTGATTAAACTCGTTGTAATTACCACAACTATTCAAAACATATAATGACTTAGTCAAATGAATACATAATTAATAAGCCTATTCTTCTAATGCACATTCATTGATGGTAATAACAATTATCATTCTTAATAAATCATACTTCCACTAAGCAACTCCAATAATAAGTTCCAAAAATCATATAATATTAAATCGTATATCTTATTGTCTTGTAGTCCAATCATTATGTTTAAAGTTAAAATTTAAATGATCTCGAGACTCAAACTATACTGTCGTCATTCCTTATTCTAACATATAACATCACTATTTCTTATTCTACTATATAACAGAACTTATAAATAACTTCTACAAAATTTTATATATTACAGATTGACCAAGGTCAATATTACATACAACATATACATTGTATATATATTTAAGATCTAAATCTATGAAACCAAAGACATTTTTTTCTTTATAATATAATCCAATTTTATTCTAATCACCTTGATCGCTTAATATTCAACCATTGTCCCGTCACAATGTTAAAACATATTTACTAATATATTGAGTAATATATATGACCTATGCAAAGAAATTCAATAGTTATAAACCATTAAATACGGTTAAGGTTCAACTTGTCACACCTATTTCATTAAACTGCGAATACATACTTACATTCCTTATATATAATGCTATTCTTTTTATTACACAAAACTTAAACATTTATAGTCAACAATTTTTTTTGTTTTTTTACATATCAAATATACATGCATTACAACTCCTTGTAATACAAATAGATTATCAATTTCATATTCAAAAATATTTATACTAACTTACAAGTCTATACACATTACTTAGCTAATTTACAAACTGCATATATCAAAATAAAACTACGAATATGTCTAACATCCTCGCTTGCGTACTCGGTCATCCTTATGGACTATTATCTGAAAAATAAATTTTTCAATAAAATGGTGAATAAAAATCTCAATAAGTACATCATGCAAGTGTGATATGTTGAAGCAGTGTAAAATATGAAAGCTTAAATAATAAATACATTTTCAAACAAGTTCATTCAAAATACAAACATATTTAGAACGGCTTAGTCAATTAGTGTCATCTGCACCCACGGTGACTCGGTTACAGAACGTGATCACATATTCCACATTAAGTGGTCATTCACATTTACATATAATTGAAGCGCGCATGACATGCTAAACAGAATTCTTACTAGCCTACAAACCTTGCCTTTAATACGAGATTCGGCTAGATCAGAATAACATAACTAATGACTAAGCCATAAAACACATTCTTTTTCAAACATTTTACATATCGACAACATTACATAATTATTCTCTAAATGCGATATCGGCTTAAACATTTAAATTTATAAACATTTCGTTAATCATTTCATAGAATTTCATTAGCGTACCAACATGTACAAATCACATTTTCATCAAACATCGAATATCGCATAATTTTCAAAACATTAAAATGCATGTACAATCTATTTACTTTGGTTCCCGCTTTCCCGGAGTGTGTTCCTATTCAATGGTGTGTACCTAAAAATCAAGTTATACAATCTATTTTAGTTACGTGTCACTTCTTGCCGCTACATTCCTACAACATCCCCATTTCCAAACTCTCACTCCTTATTAATTTTCTAATATACACTTTATTGTCATATTTACAACATAACATCATTTCATATATGCTTATACATACATACATACATGTATATACATATGCATCTTATAACAATTTTTTGAAAACACATTCGGCGTAAAATTTTCAATTTCATCACATGTTGCCATTTTTCACCAATTCGTTTTCCGACAAAACACACATTATCAATTCCGAACACTCCCAATTAATTTACAGACAACTCGGCCTACCAAAATTGCCGAAATTCAATTCCACTTCACAATCCACTAATTAACACAATAACCATTTCTCATTTAAACATTATATAACATTAGCACAATTCCATTTCCAATTTCCCTATTTCAATTTAATATTATACAATACCATTTTTAATTTCCACATTTCAATTAATCGTTAATAATATCAATTTCATCTCTCTCTAATTCCTACAATTTATCACTAATAACATTGATTTAGCCATAACTAATTTCCTACTACAATTTGGTATTAAAACATGATTTTACTCATATTTAATTCATACTACAATCCCATAACACACATATGTTCTAATTTCTACCAATTTTAATTTTCCACCAATTCATACCATTACAACAACATAACAATAAAACTCCCAACAATTAACTATCATAATAACATAATAATAAACTACTCATTTTAATCACATATAAAATATTATATCTACCTCTCTAAATTACAACTTAAACTAATAATATAAATTCTACTACAATCAATTTCCACTCACTAAGCATGTTACAATTAGGCAATTAAAACATAAATTTACCTATGACCTAAACATTTTCTAATTTCTACCATTATTACTACATATTAATAATAAATTTCCACCAATTTCCATCATCATAACAATATAATAATCATGGTTTTCATTTCAAATTTTCTATGTCACATAAAAGTATAAGGTCTACTACAATAACCTTAACAATTTATTAAGCTTAATATACTAAAATCATAAAATATTAATTAAAGGAAACTTACAACTCACAATTTCTTTCTTTCTTCTCTTGTTCCTTCTCTTCCTTTCTTTCTTTCATTTCTTTCTTTCTCAATTTGCTTTCTACGTAAGTTTACTTTGCCTTTCCAATTTGAAAACATCAATTTTGTTTAAGTATTATTGCTTAAACATATTAATGGCTTGGATTTATCTAACAAATCCAAAGGCTCTCCTTTTTCCACCCATTTTTTATTAATTCTAATTTTCTTAAAACACATGGATGACTTGGATTACTTCACTCAAATCCAATGGCCATCCTTTCTCCACCACATCTTCCACTAACTAACCTTAAATATTAATTAATTTAATCAATAAAACACATGGATGGCTAGATGACTTTGATCAAATCCAATAGACCACATTTAGCCACTAAATTTTCCACTAACTTAGATTTTTGGTTCATCCTTATCTCATTTGCAAAATATGCTTAGAATTGTGATAAGTGGATGGCTAAGATTGAAACAAATGAATGGCTTAGATTTTGTAGAGAATTTTTAACCAAAACGTAGTATTTTATTCATTTAAGTATTTATTTTATTTAATTATATATATATATATATACATATTAACTTGGGCTTGGGCTTGAGCCCATTTTAATATCTATATTTATATATATATATATACATAAATTTGGATTTGGGCTCAATTTAATTAAATTAAGTCCAAATTACATATGTATAATGCTTAGCCCACTTAATTATATATGTATATATTTATTAATAAGATAAAATCCCAAAATCACCTTGTTAATAATGAAATTTCAATTCTACCCTTATAAATTCACTTTATATTATTTCTTAAAATTCTAACACTTGATACTTTAACAAATATATTTACAATTCTAGAAACGAGTTCTACAAAAAAAATTGCGAGTGTGACAACTCTCCCCTCCTTACAAAAATTTCTTCCTCGAAATTCACTAAGTATCTTCTTCTTCATTGGAAAAACTGAGGATATTTTTCTCGAATCTCCTTTTCTTGCTCCCATGTAGCCTCTATAGCATGATTCCTCCAAAGCACTTTCAATAAGAGAATCTTCTTGGAGCATATTTGTTGATCCTTATGATCGAAAATTTGCACAGAAATCTCCTCATAAGTCAGATCTTCTCTAAGCCTAAGTGGTTCATAACTCAGCACGTGTATAAGATTAGCAATGTATTTGCGCAGCATTGATACATGAAATATTTTATGTACTCCAGATATAGATGGAGGAAGGACAAGTCGATACACCACATCCCTCACTCTTTCTGAAATCTCAAACGGGCCAATGAATCTAGGGCTTAACTTCCGTTTCTTACCAAACCTCATGACCCCCTTTATCGGACCTACTTTGAGAAATACCTTTTCTTCCACAACAAATTGGGCTTCCTTCGGATATCAGCATAACTCTTTTGTCTACTCTACGCAGTTTTCATTCTTTCCTTCACTTTTTCAACCACTTCACGTGTTTGTTGAATAATTTCTGGCCCCAAAACTTTTCTTTCACCGACCTCATCCTAATAAAGCGGCGATCTACACTTCTTTCCATAGAGTGCTTCATATGGACCCATGCCAATAGTGGATTGAAACCTATTGTTATAGGCAAACTCCGCCAATGGTAGGTATTCGTTCTAACTACCCTTGAAATCTAACATGCATGCCTGCAACATATCTTCTAAAATCTGAATAGTTCTCTCCGATTGTCCGTCAGTCTG
>JAXCLQ010071916.1:0-11071 GCA_035584115.1 Cedrela odorata
ATTTGCACAATCCATTAGAAATAAAATGTTTTATACTTGAAACATGTCATTGTTCATGAGATTGTAAAGCCACGGATAGGCAATGCATTGCATGGTTGTTGAGGTGCTCTCGATATACGAGGGTTGAACCTCATTGTCAAAATGACGGTATTACTAGGTGACATGACATGAACTAGTTGAGCATGTAGTAGTTTAACCATCTCGTGGCGCCTCTCGTAAGGTTGGGCCCGCCTTTCAGAGAGGCGATCGTTACACAGCACCTCTATTACATATGAAGACAAATATAGATGTAGACTTTTTATCATCCACATCTGATTGGAAATCAGAATCAGTATAACCCTCAAGTTTTAACTCACCTCCCCCATAGGTCAACACCAAATCCTTAGTTCTTCTCAAGTACTTCAAGATTCTTTTAACAGCAGTCCAATGTTCTTCTTCTAGGCTTGCCTAATATCTACTTGTGACACTCACAACATATGTTATATCAGGTTAGTACACAGCATGGCTTACATAAGACTACCTATTGCCAAAGCATAAGAAATCTTCTGCATACGCTCACACTCAACTTTAGTCTTAGGTCCTATCTCTCTCGAGAGATGTACGCCATGACTGCAGGGTAAGACACCCCTCTTAGAGCTATCCATACTGAATTTCTTCAGCATTTTACCTATGTGCTGACTCTGAAAAAGACCTATCATTCATTTCGCTCTATCTTTATAGAGGCAAATACCCAAAATGAAGGTCGCTTCTCCCATGTCTTTCATGGAGAAAACATTAGACAACCACAATTTAGTCTCAGATAACATGCCTACATCGTTACCCATGAGTAGTATGTCATCTACATACGATATAAGAAATGTAATGGCATTGTTATTTTCTTTTCTATAGACACATGGTTCATCAATATTCTTAATGAAGCCAAATAATTTGACTACATCGAATAGTATGTTCTAGCTTCTGAAAGTTTGCTTTAATTCATTAATAGATCTATGCAACTTACAAACCTTATAACTATCAACAAAGGCAACAAACTCAACTGGTTGTTGCATGTATATGGACTCCTCAATGATAAGAAAGGCTGTCTTTACATCTATCTGTCATATCTTATAGTCATAATAAGCCGCAATAGCAAGTAATATTCAAATGGACTTCAGCATGGCTACAGGTGAAAAGGTTTCATCAAAATCAACACATGGTTTCTAATTATAACTATTTGCCACCAACCTAGCTTTAAAAGTCTCCACTTTTCCGTCTTTGCCAATCTTTCATTTGTAAACCCATTTACAACCGATAAGAACAATTTCTTCTGGTGGATCAACAAGTGACACACCTTATTAGCATACATGGATTCCATATCGGATTTCATGGCTGCAAGCTATCTTCTAGAATCGATATCTAATATCGCCTCTTCATAAGTTCTAGGATCTTCCCTCTGTATATCTTCTCCAATCATAAATTATTCATAATTATTTTCAGAAAGAAAATAATATTTCTGAGGAAGGCGTGATATCCTGCTAGATCTGCGAAGAGTTCGGTCTACAGAACACTTAAGATCAGAACGAACTAGTTCATTAACATGAACTGGTTCATCTGCATCAACAGGCTCATCCATCTAAGGTTGATCATCATCAAGCTTTTCAAACTCCTCTGAAAGATCAATCTTTCTACCTATACCACTTTTCTCAATTAACTAATTCTCGAGGAACTATGCGCATTTACTAATCAAAACCTTTCGATCAGCATGAAAGTAAAAATAATATCATAAACTATCTTTAGAATATCTAATGAATCGACCTTTTTCAGACTTAGCATCCAACTTCCCAATGTTAACTAATTTAATATAAAATGGACATCCTTAAGCCTTCATATAATTGAAGCTTAGAAGCTTTCCATACCATATTTCATACAGTGTCTTAGGAACAGCTTTGGATGGAGTCTTGTTTAAGATGTAAATTGCTTTATTTAGGGCATATCCCCAAAGATATATAGGTAAGTTCATGAAACTCATCATGGATCGTACCATATTCAATAAAGTATGATTCCTCCTTTTTGATTCACCATTATGCTGTAGTGTATAAGGAGGAGTAAGCTGAAAAAGTATACCATTAATATTAAGAAATTCTAGAAATTTAGTACTTAAGTATTCACCTCTACGATCAGATTGTAGAATCTTAATACTCTTTCCTATTTGTTTCTCTACTTCAGCTTTGAATTCTTTGAACTTTTCAAAAGATTCAAATTTGTACTTCAACAAGTACACATAACCATATCATGAGTGATCATCGGTAAAGGTTATGAAGTTGGAGAAACTAAATCTGACCATTTCACTAAATTGACCACATACATCAATCACTATGTAATAATTCAAGAACTTCATTAGCTCTTTTCCCTTGTTCAACAAAAGGTGATTTGGTCATCTTCCCTTGAAGACAGGATTCACAAGTGAGGTAGGGTTCACAACCCAATGGACTTATCAGTCCATCATTATCCATCTTTATAATCCTTTTGTCTCCAATATGACTTAATCTATGATGCCATATAAGTTTTGAATTAAGTTCATTTCTAGATCTTTTCTTATTAACAGTATCAGTCATGTTTCTTTCATTAGTCTCAAGAACATATAAACCATTTATATTCAAACCAGTGCCAATCAATTTATTTCTCAAATAAATCGAACATTTACATCCATCAAACATAAAAGCGTAACCCTATTTACACATTTGATAGATAAATAAAATGTTTCTATTGGCTGTATCAAAATTCAAAATTTGTACAATACAAAAACATGACCCGAAGGCAGAACAATTCTACATGTCCCTAAGCAAGTGGCAGTAATTGTTGCTCCATTTACCATCTTCAGCATCACTGCACCCTTCTTCAATAACTTCTTACTGTGAAGGTCTTGTAACGACATACATATATGTGAAGTGGCAGCTGAATCATATACCTAGCTATTTGAATATGAACTAACATATAATTCAGTTCAATAACATGATAAGAAAGCGCACCTCGCGCCTTCCTCTGTCTCACACTTTCCATATAAAGAGGACAATTCCTCTTTTAGTGTCCGAGTTTCTTACAATGATGACACTTATCATTGGCTTGGCTATTGGCAACTAATTTACCTTTGCTCTTCTTTTTCTTATTCTTGGGACTTCTCCCTTGGGTCCAACCCTAGAGGACTTCTTACCTTTCAGTTTAGACTTCTAACCATAAGACATTATAGCAAGAACGGTCTCCCTTCCTTTACTTTTTAATACTCTCTTATGAAATGAAACGATTTCATTCATTAGTTTAGGAAGAGTAAGTTCTAGTTTGTTTATGTGATAATTGGTAACAAACTGGTTAAAGCTGAATGGGAGCGTCAAGTATTTTAAGAAGAGGGTTCATTATTCTTTCACTTGAAAAGAGATTCAACTCTTTAATATCTATAGAAAAAAGAAATACATCAGTATGTATTAATTGTATATTTATATTTCTTATTATTCAATTTTGGACTTTAAATCAAATAGTTCTCCCACTAGTTTAATTATATCTCATACTTTCTCGATGAAAAAACTGTAACCCTTTACAGGTTTTCGTGGGTGATCATATTCTTATCAAACTCACAAGACCTCACCTAATAGTTATTGGTCAAGCACGACAATAAGTCAGAAACTCATTTCTGTTTGTAACTCTTTACAAGACATGATCAATCTACCTCTAGGAGAAGACACCTCACCTAACAATTATTAGCACTTCATCCTAGTTAGGCTAGACCCAATGCTTTTTCTTTTATTAGGAGTAGAAATTAAACCTCTCACCTAACAGTTATTGGTGGCCAAACACCCCCTAATCAAGAAACAGGTTAAGTAGACTACGACACCCCCCTTACCTAACAATTATTGGGTAACCCCATCAAATATGACAATAACTCCTGACTGCATTAGAAGGATTGAGCCTAATGTTTAATAAGAGAGAGATTTTCATTTTGAGGTCTCATTTAATATACATCACTATGCATATTATTTAGTAATGGGTTTATATCATTCCAAATGATATCAATATCAAATATTAACCCATAACTCATTTAATCATATTAAATATATGAATTAATAATTAATTCATTTATGAGAGAATTCAATTGATACATTATCAATTGGTTAATTTATGTTCATCATAATACTCCCACTAGAATTCTACTAATTCTTATTGAATTAAAATTAATTAGAATCTCCATTGATTCAATTTCAATTCTGAGTAATTATTTTCTATTCAATTGAAATAATTTCAACCCCGAAATTTTTAATTTCATTAAATCTGATTTTCGGTAACAAAAAATATACTAATTAAATTAGTGCTTGTGGAAGTTGTAGCTTAAGGATGGTTATGATATTTGGAAATTATTTAAGAATGAAGAAAAAATAAAAATAAAAATAAAAATAAAATTTAACTCTTTTTTTAACTCTTTTTTTTTTTTTTTAGAAAAACATAGAATGGATCGATTCTCCCTTTTCAAGGTATTGATCCGATCTTACAAGAGAAATTAATATATGTGTCATAGATCGATACATGGCTACCTAGATTTTAAGTATCGATCTGTTTCACTGAGGGGATCGATCTAATCGACCATTGAACAATAAGTATCAATCATTTCTCTAAAGAGATCGACACTTCATGAAACAGAATGTCCATAGCTTTCGAATATCGATCTATTTCATTGAGGGGGTCGATCATATCGACCCTTTCAATAGCAAGTATCGATTCTTTCTCAAAAGAGATCAATACTTCCTGAAACAGAATGCTACGGGATGATACAGAGCCATCTTTGTATCGTTCTGTTTGCTTAAGGTATCGACACTCGATGCCTTTTAGCTAGTAAGTAGCGATCCTTTTCACAAAGGGATTGATACTGGCATCACAACAGATCAATCCTTGGCCATTTTTAAAATTTCTAAAGTTTCTAAAACTTATCTAAAACGTCTTAAAAGTTTCCAAAACTTCTTAAAACAACTTCATTCAAGTCTCTAAACATGATAACACTTATTAATCAAATTAACAAAGTCTATTATCATGCTTCTCATAAAACGTAATCATCCAAATATCCTTATTTGATCATATCAAATCTAACCACATCCATGCTCTTCAAATATATCAGATATATTCTTATACATTTCAACATAGAACTTAATCACCATTAAAATTTCATATCAACACATATATATGCTTCAAACATAACAAATCAAATTTTCATGCGTTGAAACATTAAGAGCATATTATTCAAAATAACATATTATCAATAACAAGCCATAATAAATAATCCATATGAATAAAATCAACTTTCCAAACATAGAACTTAAAACATACATATATGCTCATGTCAGTGGCTCAGATACCACTTGAAGGGATACTATTCGATTAGAGCACAATGCGCAGTATCGATTCTTAGGCACGCTCCAACCGAATTGGATGAAGGGGAGCCACTGCCGTCATACGGCAAGTGTAGAAAAGGCTCACTCAAGGACTAAGACACGAATATAAGTACATTTTAAAATTTTAAACTTTTTAAACAAAATGATCAACACATACATTATATGTAGATCTTTAGAAACAAGCTACTCGTTAGCTTGTGAGCGTATCACACACATCGGATTGATGACAACATGTTCCAGTTACCAGGATTCGTGTATAGAAACTCAAGAACAAGTTTTCTAGATTTAGAAAACTTCTAGTGCTTGTGGAAGAGAGGGAAGCTTGTGAAACACCTTTCACTACTTTCCTCTTCTTCCTCTTTCTCTCTCTATTCTTTTCTTTCTCTCTTTTAGGTTTGTTCAAAACAAAAACCCTTACACCTATTTAACAATGCTGCTCGACAGAAAAGAAAGAAGAAGAATAAGCACAATGTTTGGGTTTCTCAATTCCCAATTGTGAAAGCCTAACCCATGTACATGTCTACCACTCATCCAAGCCTTTATTCTCAAATAAAGCATAGTGTATGATACGTGGCAGCTTCTGTATGGTGGATTCCAAAATCCAATCCAACTTGCTTTAATCCAGTTAAAACAACATAAATATCTTAATATATGTGTGTGTGTGTGTATATCTATATTTACAAAAGATATTTTAATATAGAGAGAGTATTTTATTTTATTTATACAATATAAATAAAATATAATGATTACATTGAATATTATATCATAAATAATAAATATAATCATTATTTATTATGTTTGACTTTCAACCATTAAATTGTAAAAAGACACTTGGAAACATCACATGGTGCCATTTGTCATTCAAGGATCAATTTGATCAAATAACAAATATTTAATCATTAATAAATAAACCATTTATTTATTAATATCCTTATGACAAAATATCTTTTCTTTGTTTTCATATTTCTGTAAATTATATTTACGTAATCCGAATTATTACTGTAATATTTCCCACGCAGACGTGTGCTAGCACGTCTTGGCCAGGAAATTAATTCTTTACAATAAAGAATTAAATTGCTATCTGATCAAATATCGTAACAATATCATTAACTAACTTAATGATATTGTATATGACAATAACCATCATTATCAAGTAACCGATGTGTGTGTGATCGCCTAGATCCACCTTGAGCTGGACATGAGTGGATACAAACCCTTTCGCATCACTTTAGTATAACTTTTTGCATTAGAAATTCCCAATGATCATGCGCAACCTCTAGCAAGATGCCAAGACCCCCAGACACTATTGAATCCAACAGTTGTACGTGCATATAGTAAAGTCCCTCTACTGTCGACTTCTGATCGAGTGCGGGTCATGGATAGTCAAACCCCTAACTCAATTATAAGAACATGATCTCAAATCATATATGAGAATTATGTATCTAAAAACACGTATTATGGCCAGGATTTCATTTCCCATGCATGACATCCCCGCCTAGGATCTCAAGCTCCAAATATCTAAGCCAGCAGATTTTATCTCGGTTATCACCTGACCTCATACACCAAGAACACATTGCCAGCAAGCTTCTTTCACCAGGTATAGCTAGCCTGGTGTGATATACACAAGTGAACGATGTGTCTCAATGCAGATGACAGTCGTGATACCTCAAGTCAAAGGACTAGTGGTACACTAGTACGGCTGTGTGAGTTATCATTGACTATGGATAATCACCCATGTGATTCGTCATGTTTAGTCACGCTCAGTAACACGTTCTCCAACTCATTATCCATGTTTATGCTCTTGAGACATGAGACTTGTCTCCTAACTATTAGTATCAATACTAATCCTTAGCAGCATTAACCATGTCAATTATGCAATGTCATAGTCTCATATGACATCACCTCAACCGGGAACTAATTCGGATGTATTCAAATCAAAACTCTGTACTCATATTTACAACTTCTTGCAGATAGAGTCATGACATCATAATACATCACAGGATCTCATTCTGCATTATTTATTTATTAAAGCAACTGTAAATGCAAAATGATATAAATGCCATTTTATTAATCGTAAACAATTTACAATTAATTACAGAAATACATTTATATACAAGGAATGATATCCCTGAACCACATGACACGATTGGTTCTATGGCATATCTCTAACCTCAACAAGGCAATATTTAATATGGCACCCTTATCATACTTTGTACCATCCCAAAACTCAAGATGTTATCAGTAGGTGATAAGACATTCTACCACTCTGAGCCTTATACACCTTGTCTAAATACTAATGTGAAATATGCATGAACAACATATTTTACAAAACATGTTTGAAAAACTCATGAGGTAATATGCCTCCATTATTACCATATACAATCCAAGTGTATATCAACACATCGCATAGTATACTGACTGTACAACTGACTGACATATGCATAAGGTAAAATATCCAACATCAACTCAACATAAGACATCAAAATAAAACTATCACTCTGTACATAAAATGACCCAATAACCCTGGTGACTACAATGTGTACCCTCTTCTTAGCTCTTGCCTCTATGATGATGAGATAACTCACCAGATATATAGTCCTACAAAATTGGAAAGTGGAGGGTATAAGTCTAAAGAGACTCAATAAGTGGAAGCTATAGAGCATTAATACACAAGTATTAGATATAATTAAAATATACATATATACATAATAAACACTTCAATATAAAATAAGTAGAATCCAAGTACTTTATAAAATGAACCATTGCTAAAATTATTTCTGGTAAAATCTGGTGTTTAAGGGCGTTATATCGTTGTCCCCCCAAACACATATTTGAAATTTATGATGGCTTAGGGCTTTACATCTCGCCATCCCTCAAGTCACCATTGCTACACTCAAAGATCTAACATATGAGGTAGGGAAATCCAAGGGCGTTACGTATCACTATCCCCCTGATTCCAAGTCTATAGTTACCCATGTGTACATGGTCATCAGTAATGAAACAAATTAAAAATTCTTAAAGCCACATCAGAAAACAATACTATAATCATGCCTAAAATTCATGAAATAAATCATATCTATACAATTTACAAACAATCTCAGTATCCCATTCTCACATGTCATGACCTAAATCAAAATCTATAAATTCACAACATTCCAACACATTATCGACATCCTAGAAAACAATTTCAATAGTCATAATAGTCACAGGTTCTATAAGGCAATGACTAAAGCAAGTTTAAGAAATTTAATTAAGTTTTTCAACACAAGTATTTCAAACACTAAATTCAATGAAAAATATTCATCCACTCACCAGTTATGGTTTAGACTATTAGATTCAAGGTGTGGTCGACGGATGTTTGAGTTGACGATCTACAATACATGACTTCTGTTAAGATTTACAACTATAAATGAATAAATAAATAAATATTATGCATGTATACTTCACCCTAATAAAAATTAAAATGATTTGAATCACTACGAAGTCTAAATTGAAATTTTTCAAGTCAAAAATCAGAATTGTTCTAGGTGACATTTTACTAAACATGAAACGATTTTAAACTTTTGCTATACACAATCGGCAACAAATGTCAATCTAAATTTCTGATAGCATACTTTATTATAAATCTAGTTTCTACGACTTTTTGCGGACTTGTATTTCAAATTCGAATGCTCGAGTTATAAACAAATTATTACACATGACGCAGAACAGAACAGTGTGTAGGGGTGTAACAGGGCAACTACTTTCAAATTTTGCTGGGAACTCATCTTTGCACGAATTGACCTAGTTTTCGACTATGTTATCCATTTTTATATATAATTTTCAAAAAATTTTATAGCTCAATGATTGGAGGTTCGGAACTCATTTTGTTTTTAATTTACCGAGCCTTGTCCAAAAATTCCAACAACCAACAGGCACCTTTCCTACATGCAAACTTACTGCCCTATATTCTAACACAACCCACCCACCATAATCACACATAATCACACTTTAAATTTATATTTTCGCAGCACCAAAACACAACTACAACATCGCTATATAGATATACATATTTATTGTCCACACCAATAACTTTCACTGTCGACATTTCCCACCATAACTATGCATTGTTCAATGCTAATTTCACATCATTTTAACATCAAAAATACTGCCATATGTATAAACCATTCACTATCCACACTCTACCACAACCAACAAATCATTTACTTCACAATTTCAACATATAATAAATATAAAACGCAATCAAAATTTGAAAATCATTAACAAGTACACATATACTTCCCAACCTGTGTTGGGGGTATACCCCAAAACTAATTGTGTGATATGAATTAGGGATATCATTCCTTATGTATATATATTTTTGTAATTAATTATAAATTAGTTTATGATTAATCAAATAACTTTTATATTATTTTGCATGTTTAGTTGCTAATTTATATTGTATATGAAATGCAAAATGAGATCTTGTTATGCATTATGATGTCGAGACTCTATCTACAAAGAGCTGTAGATATAAGTACAGAGTCTTTGATTCAAATACATATGAATCTATTCCTAGTTGAGGTAATATCATATGGGAATATAACATTGCATAGCTGGTATGTTTGATACTACCAAGGATTAGTATTGAATGTTAATAATTGGGTGACAAGTCTCATGTCACAAGAACATAAACATGGTTAATACATTGGTGAATATGTTACTGAATGTGACCAAATGTGAAGAATCACATTAGTAATTATCCACAGTCAATGATACGTCACACAACCATACTAGTGTACCACTAATTCTATGACCTGAGATGTCATAGCTGCCCTCAGTATTGAGGCATATCGTTCACTTGTGTATATTGCATTAGACTAGCCACGCTTGGTAAAAGAAGCTTGCTGGCAATATGTTTAAGTGTATGAGGACATCTGAGCTAACAGATTCCATCTTGTATATGATTGAGGTTCTGATCCTATGATTGAATTAGGGGTTTGATGATACTATGACCCATACTTGATTGGGAGTCGATAGCAGAAGGACTTTACCACATGCACGCACGACTATATAGCTGTGACACCCGTAATTTCTTTTGTAGGACTCGTAGCTAGAATTGTAAATATACTTGTTAAAGTATCAAGTGTTAAAATTTTGAGAAATAATATAAAGTAAATTTATAAGGGTAGAATTAGAATTTCATTATTAGCAAGGTGATTTTGGAATTTTATCTTATGAATATATATATATATATATTTAATTAAGTGGGCTAAGCATTATACATATGTAATTTGGGCTTAATTTAATTAAATTGAGCCCAAGCCCAAGTTAATAAATATATATGTAATTAAGTAAAATAAATATTTAAATGAATAAAGTACTAAGTTTTGGTCAAAAATTCTCTACAAAATCTAAGCCATTCATTTGTTTCAATCCTAGCCATCCACTTGTCACAATTTTAGGCATATTTTGCAAATGGGATAAGGATGAACAAAAAGCTAAGTTAATGGAAAATGCGGTGGCTAAATGTAGTCCATTGGATTTGATCAAAGTCATCCTAGTCATCCATGTGTTTTATTGATTGAATTAATTAATAATTAAGGTTAGTTAGTGGAAAATGTGGTGGAGAAAGGATGGCCATTGGATTTGAGGGAAGTAATCCAAGCCATCCATGTGTT
>JAXCLQ010071920.1:0-11063 GCA_035584115.1 Cedrela odorata
GAACATATGCATGTCTCTCAAAAATCAAGGCATATTTCTTCAAACAATTAGCACACAAAATTACCAGTTATTGAATATCAATCACTGAATCAGTAAAGTTAATATCTTATCAAGATATATGTTATTTAGAGGTTTTACAGGCATTCACATTTACAAATTGTATAATTTATACAAATTATACTATGTTAACAATTTCGTGAATAAAATTCATTACGTTATTTTCTTTATACTATAATAATAATTGTTGGGTATAATTCAGTATGCGTAAGGCCCATAAGAGTGAAGGCCCGAAATGATCTTGCAGGTAAAGACGGGTGGCATTCCGAGATCGACTGCTCAGATAGATCAATTGGTAGTCTCAACAGCTGGCCATGAATTATTAAGCTTTATGGATGCATTCTTAGGATATAATCAGATCAGGATATATGAGCCAGACCAGGGAAAGACAAGCTTTGTTACAAACCAGGGATTATACTGATACATAGTAATGCCTTTTGGGTTGAAAAATATTGGAGCTACCTTCCAAAGGTTAGTCAATCAGATCTTCAAACCCCTAATAGGTGAGATTATGGAAGATTATGTGGACGGCATGATTACCAAGTCTCAAAAGGCCTAAGATCACCCTAAGCATTTGGAAGATACCTTCTCATACTTAAGCAAGTACAAAATGAAGTTGAATCCTGAGAAATGCGCATTCGGAGTTTAGGCTGAGAAATTCTTCGGGTACATGGTCAGCGAACGTGGTATTGAAACTAACCCACAAAAGATCAAGGCCATATTGGATTTGAAATCCCCGTCTAACCTCAAAGAGCTATAGAGTTTAACGGGACAATTAGCGGCGCTAAGCAGGTTCCTATCCAAAGCTACCGACAAGTGTTTCATTTTCTTTCACATTATGAAGAAAGGGAAAAAGATTGAATGGACAGAGGAATATGAGCGCAACTTTCGGGACCTGAAGCAGTATCTTGCGTCTCCACCTCATTTGACAACCTTTGTTATAGACCAGAGATTATACTGCTAAATAGTAATGCCATTCGGGTTGAAAAACACTGGAGCTACCTTTCAAAGGTTAGTCAATCGGGTCTTAAAGCCTCTAATAGGCGAGATTATGGAAGAATATGTGGACAACATGATTACCAAGTCTCAGAAGGCCTAAGACCACCCCAAGCATTTAGAAGAAATTTTCTCTTACTTAAGCAAGTACAAATTGAAGTTGAATCCTGAGAAATACACATTCAGAGTTCAGGTTGGGAAATTTCTCGAGTACATGGTCAGCGAATGTGGTATTGAAGCTAACCCATAGAAGATCAAGGCCATATTGGATTTGAAATCCCCGTCCAACCTGAAAGAGCTACATAGTTTGACGGGACAATTAGCGGCGTTGAACAGATTCCTATCCAAAGCTAGTGACAAGTGTTTCCATTTCTTTCACATCATGAAGAAAGGAAAAAAGATTGAATGGACAGAGGAATATGAGTGCAGCTTTCAGGACTTGAAGTAGTATCTTGGTCCCCACCTCATTTGACAAGACCCGAGATCAGGGACACAATATACCTATACCTTGCGGTGAGTGGTCATTCGGTAAGCTCAGTCTTAGTGAAGGAAGATGCAGAGGAGATTCATCGCCCTATCTATCACACTAGCAAGGCATTACTAGACACCAAGACAAGATATTCACCCCAGAGAAGTTAACGCTAGCGTTGGTGGTGGTAGCTCGAAAGCTCAGACCCTATTTCCAAGCTCATCAGGTTGTGGTGTTAACAAACCAACTGCTACGACAGATCCTACATCGGCCAGACCTTTCAGGTCGGCTGATCAGGTGGTCAGTTGAACTCAGCGAGTATGATATCACCTACAAGCCCAAGAAAGTGATTAAAGGTCAAGCTTTGGCAAGCTTTATTGCCGAAAGATCAGTGTCTGGACACCTATTTGTTCGTCATATCGCGGAACACCTTTCTCACCAAGAGAATCCAATCAAACCAGACAAAGAAGCGGTCATCTGTAGTCTCTTCATTGATAGGGCTTCGAACATCTAGAGAGGAGGAGCTATTGTGGTTCTCGTAAGTCCAGAAGGGATTGAGGTATTGTATTCCTTAAAGTTTGATTTTAAGGTTACCAATAACGAGGCAGAGTACGAAGCGTTGATTACAGGGGTCAAGATAGCTCTAGCTTTGGGAATCACAGGTCTCGACAACCACTGTGATTCTTAACTAGTGTACTGCCAACTAGATGGTCAGTTCTAAGCACACGAAGGAAACATGCAGGCTTACTTAGAGAAAGCCAAGCGAGTACTGAGCGCGTTGAAGATTGTTAGAATCAAACAGATTCCGAGAGCTCCAAGGCAGACATGCTAGCAAAACTGGCCTTTACTTTAAATGAAGTATTCCCACCTCAGTTCCGATAGAAGTACTGGAACAACGAAGTACTGAAGACGAAGACCACCCACAATATGTATCTCAACTGAATCCACATCATTGTTGGATCGATGAGATAAGGTCATATATTCAAGACGGCAAGCTTCCGGAGGATAATGAGCAGACAAGAAAGGTTAAAACAGGTTAGCAAGGTATACTGTCATTAATGGAGAGCTGTACAAGCGGGGATACAATATCCCCTACCTAAAATGTCTGAGACCTAAGGAAGAGGCTAAGACTCTAGATGAAATCCATCGAGGAATATGCAGAGGACATGTGGGAGCTCGAACTATGACCCATAGAATATTAAGGCAAGCGTATTACTAGCTAACATTTTCTCGGAATGCAGCCTAGCTAACTAAAACTTATCATGATTGTCAAGTGCACGACTACATTCCAAGACAACCGCTAAAGAAGTTGACTCCCCTGGCGAGTCCTTGACCATTTTCCCAGTGGGGGCTCGATCTCATTGGACCTTTGCCACAAGTTCGTGCGAACACGGAGTACATTGTGGTTGCTATCAACTACTTCACAAAATGGGTGGAAGCTGAACCCTTGACAACTATCACAAAGAAAAGGGCCACAATATTCGTCAAGCACAATATCATCTACAGGTTTGGGATACCTCAAGTGCTAATCAAGGATCATGGAAAGCAATTTGACAACACAAACTTTAGGGAGTTCTACTTAGATTTTGCGATTGACCACAGATTTGCAATTCTGACTCACCCTAAAGCTAATGGACAAGTGGAGGCGGCCAATAAGGTCATCAAAAAGGGCCCTCAAAAAGAAGCTCAAGGAGCTCAAATGGGCGTAGATTGACAAATTTTTCGAGGTTCTTTGGGCATATCAAGTCACGCCTAAGGTCATTATAGGAGAAACTCCCTATAACCTAGCTTTCGGATATGAAGTTATGATTCCGATAGAAGTCCGCATACCAACTTTTCGAGTTAACAATTATGACGAGAGGTCTAACGGTGAGGGTTTGCTTTTGGAATTAAATCTATTGGAAGAAAAAAGGGAGATGAACATGATAAAGGTCACAGCTCAGCAACAAAGGGTAGCAAGATATTATAACCAGAAGGTCCGGTACCTCTCTTTTCAGCTAGAAGATTGGGTCTTGAGACAAGTAACCCTGAACACCAAGGTCTTATGAGAGGGAGTTCTAGGTGCAAGCTGAGAAGGACCATAGAAAGTCACTCAAGTCCTCAGACCTAGAGTTTATAAGTTGGAATCCCCCAACAGAAACCGAGTCTGAAAGCCTTGGAACACCAAACGCTTGAAGTTGTATTACTCTTAGAAGCATCAGAAATTTTTGTAGCAAATTCCCTTAGAAGTTAATAAAATTATTTTTTATTTTTCACTTCTGGAATCGGCTAATAGATAAAACTAAAGCTCATAATCATTAAACATCTTGGGGTAATCTCCTCCCGAAGCCTAGATATGGGTGACACGGTTCCCAGACATTCAACTTTCTACTTTTCCCGAGGTAATATTATCCTCAGCTCAACAAGCCCTAAGCACGATCTCAGAGAGCATGAGTAAATGAGGTTTTCGGATGGTCTCATCAAACGTCTCGGGGTAATCTCCTCCTAAAGCCCATACATGGGTGACACTGTTCCCAGGCGTTCAACTTTTTACTTTTCCCGAGGTAATATTATCATCAGCTCAACAAGCCCTGAGCACAATCTCAGAGAGCATGAGTAAAAAAGGTTCTCGGATGGTCTTATCAAATGTCTCGGGATAATATCCTCTCAAAGCCCAAACACTAGTAACACGATTCCCAGGCATTTAGTTTGCTACTTTTTTCGATGTAATAGTATCCTCAACTCAAACATATCTTGAGTACGATCTTGGAAACACGAGAAGCAAAAGAAGTTCTCATACGATTATGTCAAAATAGCTTTGAGCAACTGCCTTCCAAGACCTCAACAAGGACAACACGATTATCGAACAAACGCATGGCATAAGTATAAGTGATTAAGACGTTTCAAAACGGAAGACTGAATTTCTCAGCGAATATGCGTATATAAGAAATGGGTTCAAATCTATGGTGAAGAATAAATATTGCTGCCTTGAACGATTAAAGTTAATACGAGAATGGTGGTTAGCTTTACATATCAATTTGCCAAATTCGAGTTAAGTCAATATTAGAAAATGATGTTACTATGAGGGATAGCTGAATTACAGATGGCACCAAGTATTGAAAGTGAAAAAGGCAAAGCCGAAGGAAAAAACGAAGATCAAGAATTAAAAGAAGAATTTCATTAATTAATTGCATATATAAAAAAAACTAAACTAAGCAGCGTTATCAGGCTGGACAGCCTGGGAATCGGTCACAACATTCAATGAATCAGCCGGAGAAATAACTAGATCAGGAGCAGCTGGGTCAGGAATAGCTCGCTCAAGGGTAGCTGAGTCAGGAGCAGGAGTATTCGCTGGGGCATCAGCGGCAGCGGCAGCAAGGGAAGTCTCAGGAGAGGAAGGGATCACCGTCACCTCAACTGATGGTACCTCCCCCTACTTAGTCCTACTAGCTATTGGAGAAGTGGTGCGAGAACCGGAAGGGGACTCCACTAGAAGAACGACCACGATTTTTAGGTTAGAGTGTTCTTCACCTTCTGGGAAAACACCATGCGAGACCTCTTCGTCTTGAAGTGGAGGCATTCTCCCCAAAGCCTCGTACAACCAGTGAAGGTCAAGATGAGGATACTCGCCTTGCAATGTCTTGCAAGTCAAGTCAATGCTTTCATTGACCATTTCTCATAGTCGAATCTACATCTCCTCATCATTTGTCACTAGTTGCTGAGTGAGAAGAAGGTTTTTTTTACCTCTCAGAGCCTAAGCATTGACGCAGCTTTTCACAAGACCTGTCGAAATCTAGGCGACGCCTCACACCCTCCTCCCTCAAATTATTGAGCTTCAACTTTAGGACTCCTAGCTTTCGATTTACCTCCGCAAGGGAGGAATCTGCCACAATTGCCTTGACTTGAAGCTTTTCTCACTCCTTGTCCCTCTTGCTCAACTCGGACTCAAATTTGGTTAGCTCCAGGACCAACTTCTATTCTGCCTTCTCGGCCCTCGATTCGACCTTCGATGCCTTTGAGAAGTCCTCCACCAGGGCACCCTTCTACTAAATGGTCGAGTATAGGAGCTACAAATCACCAACACAAACAATCTGGTTCAGTCTGTAGAAGATGGTCATCGTATGCAAAGATTGAGAGGAAATCAACTTACCCGACTTAATAGCTTTACATGGTAAAGCATTAACGTCTCGCCCAAAAACCTTGCGAGACTGTTATCAAGTTTCTCGTCAACACTATCTGTTTGCCAATTTATGCAAGGGAGGAAGTGCTCAAAAAAATTCCTCTTCCTTGCGGGAATATCATCGGGGAGAAGTTTGCTGAAGACAAGCACTTCAGTTGGTTCCGAGTCAGCTTAGCCAAACATTAGTTTCTACCTTCGTGACCCCTCCTCGGATGTCTTGACTACCATTCTTTGCTTTGTTGTCTCATTCTTTGCTGGAGGAGTAGCAGGAGGAGGTGTTGGGTCTCAGATCACTATCCCTTTTTAGAGATAAGGGGTGAGATGACCTAGAGGCAGCGGTAACCTTGGAAAACCCCAGGGTCTTCGCTGGAACTTTAGTAACAGCCTTTAAAGGCTGAGGTGTTTTCCCGGCCTTTTTGGCTTTGGCCAAGCGCTGCAGAACTAAGAACGAATCTAGAGCATCCTCCTTGGAAGCCATTCATCTGTACCATCGATATCACAAAAGTTAGCCGCCGCAATAAAAAAATAGTAACAAATAAGTAATCAAGATATTTACCACTTAGAAGGGCCAATTTTGAGGCTAATGCATCTCTAGAAACACAAAAATTCACTAAGCTCGAAAAGACTAAGTTGTCATCTGAGAATAGAGTGGTCTGGCTTGAAGTGTGTTCCCTGGCTAACTTAACTCTCTCTTTGCTGCGAAGATCTAACTCGAGTTGGCTGCCCTAAGTGATTGCCTCCCCAAAAGGTTTCTGTACTTGGAAATGGGGGGCTGAATTCCAATTGCCTCCAACGAAGAACCATTCTTCTTCCAGTTCTTGTTGGAAACATGATTGCCGGTAACTGGGTTTATCTTGCCAAGGCGACATTGTAGATAAAACCATCATAGGCTTCTTATTGGGTTTCTCTTCCAAATATACATATATTCAATTTCTTCCAAGGAAGGGGTGGAGTCAGAGATCTAGTGCCATAAAATGAATAAACCAGATAGGATCCTCCAACTATTTAAATTCAGTTGGTATGGAGGAATCCCGAAAGAAGTGAGGATTTGGCCGAAGTAATCTTGAAGGGGAAACCTGATACCCACATGGAAAAACTCCTCATTGAAGGCTATTTCGCCATAGGGAGGACGGCTCAGGAGCTCGGTTGCCTCTGGAACCCTGAGATACACGTCCTCAGGAATTCTATACAACCTAGTATACATTTCTAAGTCTATTTCGGTTACGGAAGAAGCGAATCTGTTCGCCTCGATTTGTGAGAGGTCTCGCCTCACCGAAATAGGAGAGGTAACTGAGATGACGGCTTGCCCCTCACCATAGTTGTTTCCCCCAGAAGTCGTTTTTCTATTTTCATAAAGGTAAAAGGAAGGGTTAAAGGCCATTATAGGATCATCAACAACTCAGGGAGTGAACCTAAAGGTTTTTACGCTTAATACAGTATGTACCAAGTCCCTCAATTAAATCAATTATGCTACAAATTTAACTACAAATGAATGAAAAGAAGGGAGATGAAACTTACTGTTGAGAATTTGAGAACTTAAAGTTGTTGGAAGTTCGAAATCCAGTTGTTATTGCTGTTCTGCGGTTGAAATTGTTTGCAAAGGAAAAAGTGACGGTGTAAAAGTAAAAAAGAAGGAAAAAGGTGAGAATAGGGTATTTAAAGGTAAAGAAGAACCACAACCGCAAATACCTGTTATGGATCAAGGGATAGGATGTTGCCACGTCAAGGTAGAAGCTGAGAGGATGCGTCTCATTAATGAAAAGGGGGGCGGTCATCATTAGGGGCAGTTAGATCTCTTGGGATCAAAACGTTGAGATCCCTAGAACCAGCCATCATCCGCCATAGTGCAAAAACGAGCGGACTCTCAACTGAGAAGTTAATTATGACGAGCAGGCATGTCTTTTCAGAATTGTCAATGATAGTTTTAATCAAAGAACAGTTGTTCTTAACTAAAATTATGGGGCTTGATGTTGGGTATAATTTAATATGCGTAAGGCTTAGAAGAGTGAAGGCCCGAAATAGTTTTACAGGTAGAGACGGGTGGCGTTCTAAGGCCCAGAAGAGTGAAGGCCCAAAATGGTCCTACAGGCAGAGACGAGTGGCATTCCGAGACTGACTGCTACCTAATGAGAGTTATATTTATGGTGGGGAGATGAGACCTCTTATAATCACAAGGAGGTTCGAACCAAGCCTTATCATAAAGATACGCCACAAAGGTCTCGGCTACAGTTTATAAAGGCCTCGGCCATAACTCACAAAGATCTCGGCTATATTTTATAAAGGTCTCAAACATGCAGTATCAGAACTCATTTTAGAAGAATGACAATCCCGAAACTAATATTTCTGAGACCTCACTACAGTTACGTATTAGTGAATGATTCATCTTTTTCCCATACGTTTGTAAACTATTCCATAATAAAGATTCTTGCCAAATTAAGCTTTATGCATAATAAGAATTCTAGATATACAATCCCACCAAATTCGAACACCGATGCTTAACTTGTAAAATCTCTGTGATTCTCGTGCAATGAGATTCAGGTTATTAGATTTCATAGTGTTCTACCATGTTAAGGAGATGGTGTCATTTATAAAAAAAAGGATTAGCTACAACTAAGTATGAAGACTAAAACTTGGATAAAAGACCTACAATTCTCCTTTAACATTCTCTAAAGAAAATATACACAAGTAAAACCGTGACTTAAACATCAGAGGGTTTTTACCAAACAACCGGCTTTTTACCCCCGTAACTCTCAATTGTGGTTGCAGGCCATACGAGTTTGGATACAAAGAAGAAGGAAGATTGTTACAGGTGCACAAGATCTATAGAAGACATTTTTGCTGCATCAACAATAATAACATTAGATTAATGTTTATACAAAAGAAAACAAATAAAAAAAGAGTTTATTATAATTAATTACCCGTGGGAGGCTAAACATTTGTGTCATATAAAGGCTTTTATGATTTACAATCATCTTTAGGTAATTCATCAACCATAGAGTATGCCTCTCCTTAACCCTCCAAATAAAAAGAAATTATTAAAAATTTCATCAAGAAAATGATAAAAAAAAATTTAAATCGACATAAATTTAGGGTGTACTAAGAATTATTTGGGTTATTTTTGTAATTTTAAGTGACATGGCATGTGAGGTTGTTAATTTTGTTTTTGGTGGTTAAATCTGTTATTGTTTCTTTTTCGTTTTCTTGGCTGGAAACATAGTATATAACCAAGTTATTGGGGCAACTTCATGTGCAATGCATTTGAGTTTTAGGTATCCAAATTTTGTAAAAGAGAGTTTGTTGTAAAATTGTGAATTTTTTTTCTGTGTATCTGTTATATTTGTTTGTGATAATAAAACAATCTTACGAGTGTTGGATTCGTAGATGTAGGCACACTATCGAACCACATACTTTTAATTTTCTTTTTGATTGATTAATTATTTTTGGGAATTCTTGATTTGTGTTAGTTTATTCTTGTCAAATAAATACTTAGAAGTTGATTTCAAAAGAAAGATCACAGCAATAAAAATAAAAAAATATGAAATTAAATTTGTTGTACCCAAATTTTCTAAGTGTCCAAGCCATGAACAAACGACTAAAGAAGGGCCCAAAGGAATGACTATTAAAAATATTTATGACCTCGTATGGAAAGTGACAAGAACTATCTATATAAAGAGGAATTACTAGAAAGGAGACCATGTACCCATTTGGATGGGGTCTGTCTCAAATACAGAGGAACGACAAGAAGGGAGACCACTTACCTAAAGGGAGAGGTCTATCCCAAATAGAAAAAAGAGGACCATAAATAACTTTCGAGGAGACGTCACACCCAAGGGTAAAAAGATACTCGTTAAAGGAAAAACCTTTCTTAATTGTGAAGCATATAGTCACACTTCAACAAAGTACTGTGTTTAGGTGTACATGGATACTAAGAAGCCAAGAATGCATCAATATATTGAAACATATAAATTTCAATAAAATCAAGGGAACTAATATAAAAGCCAAAGTTTTTACTTCAAAGAGAGGTCTTGATAAGTTAAAACTAGGAAATCTTTGTATCTCTAAAACTGGAGAACTTCTCTCACTAAAATTTATATTTACTAGTACTGACTTGATGGTCGGAGGTTCCCATAAACATCACGGGCCCGCTTTATTTTTTTCAACAGCTTTTCTTGATAAATTGAGGATATGAAACACACACATATAGTACAACTTCTTCTTATTTGGGTTTGTGGTATGAAAACAGATACAAATCTTGTAGATTAGTTTCAATATCTACAAGCAAATTACGCTTGTAGCGTCGGTTGTATAATTCGTTTTTGAACTTCGTTTTCTCGTTCAATGGTAACTCAAAAAACTTCTTCCATAAGTTCCTTGCTTATTCCGTGATTTATTATATAAAAAATTTCAGAATTCAAGCACGCCTGAACATAAAAATATAGTACATATACAGTTCAAATTTATTGGCAAACCACAAGAACATTTTAAAGAAAGCCCAAAACTTGAGACACAGAGAGAGAGAGAGAGAGATTTTTTTCTCAAGGAGCTGTGTTGACCTCATTACTTATCTCTTTAATTTAGTATTTGAATGCTTAAAATAACACAATTACAATGCCACTAGAAACAGCATTTGTCCTGTTATTAGAGATACAAATAGTATGGCATAAACTTAGCAATGTTCGGAATAGCCGGAGAAGAAAGCAGCCGTCAGAAATGGCAGCTCTGTTCTGAATTTCTGAATTTTAGCAGCAAAAGAATTAAACATAGAGTTGGACTCAAATTGATTTAGAACAGCTCATTTATTGAAGCTAAACTGTAACACTAAGTGATTGTTTTTTTTCACCTGTAACACAAATCTTGCTTTTCTAACTTCCCTAATTTCTCTATGAATTAGCGTCGACCTCTGTTTTCAGCGTAGAAATTTGCAGGTTCGGGAGCTGAATCGGGGAGGGGCAAGCAGCACGGGACTTTAATTATTCAAATTGCATAAGGGGCCTTTGTTAGAAATCCATTATGAATGTAAGATGTTGTGAGATAAAATTATAAACATGAGAGGGACATATTGAACCTTTCCTCTCAAGATATACATACACTTAAAACTAGAAACAGAGAGATCACTTTATTGAAATAACTAATGCATGCAATTAAAATGTACAAGAGGAAAAATGCACAAAATTAAAAAAGAAAAAAAAAAACTTGTAACTCGGAAAACCACAATTATCGAGTAGTAATTGTTCAAAGAAAATATTATTACATTCAGTTTCTACGTCTTCTATTTCTTCTCGTTCTTTTAGACTGCCTCCCAAATTTCTCCAAAAGCCATCCTTGTATTTTTGTGCTGAAGCTGAGCCCAAGAACCACTCCGACAACAAGTCCACCTGTATA
>JAXCLQ010071921.1:0-11062 GCA_035584115.1 Cedrela odorata
TTTGTCTGAGGCTTATAGGGGTAGGATATCCTTACCTCTATGCCATCACGATACCGATTTACCGGTATGTGACATTAGGTGATAAAGGAAAGGTATGCTTGTTAGGGAAGTCATTGTATGGAATCAAACAGTCACCAAAGCAAATGAATCTCAAGTTTAATAACTTCATGATCAGTAAAGGATGTGTAAGAAGCCAGTATGAAGGCTTGCTGTTAAGCTTGCCTTTGCAGCATATAATTTATATTATCAATAAATCAGAGTCTAACCACTGATGAAAAAAGGAGTTCAATGTCAAGGGTGCCTTATTCAAATGTAGTAGGCAGTATTATATATGCAGTGGTCTGTTCAAGTGAGTGTGGTTAATAGGTTTATTGGGAATCCAAGTTAATCCCATTAGGATGAAATAAAATGGATATTAAAATACATTAAGTGGAGTTTGAAGTGTAAGTTAGTCTATGGAATGAAAACTGAGCATAAAGGAGTCATGAAAGGCTTTAAGGATTCAGACTTATCAGCTAACATAGACAAAAGAAGATCATTGTCTGGTCTTGTTTTTATACTTCATAACTATGTAGTAAGTTAGAAATCAATACTTCAACATGTGGTAACATTGTCCACAACTCCAACTGAGTACATTGCTATAACAAAAACTATCAAATAGGTTGTCTGGTTGAAGGGAATGGTAGTTGAGTTGGGAATGCAATAAGATACTGTTGAACTATTTTGTGATAGCCAAAGTGTTATCCAATTGGCCAAGCATTAGATGCATCGTGAAAGAACAAAGAATATTGATGTAAGGCTTCATTAAATTAAAGATGTAATTTCTAGTAGTGTGGTGAAGATATTGAATATGTTCATACTACAAAGAATCTAGCAGACATGCTAACAAAGGTAGTTCCAAGTAAGAAGTTTAACTATTGCTTAAAGATGTTGAGCATGAGTGGAGTTGAGTTGTAGACTGAAATCAGCTCTACAAAAGAGTGTTTTAATTGCTGAATTGATCTAGCTAAGGAAGAAAAGTCAGCCACTAAAAGAATTGTAAATCAAGGAGGAGATTTGTAGATTTTGATTCAAAATTCTTTAATACTATTTTTGAAGTACTTCAAGAGAAGCTGAGCTAGAGAACAAGTAGTTGAAAGTGAATGCAATTAGTTTGTTAGATTCTGTTGAAGTTATTAATGTTGTTAAAGTTAGTTATCAAAACACAGAGTTTTAGTTAAGTGATGAGACTATAAAAGTTAAAGCTGTAAACAGATTTGGGATGGATTCAGATGCATTTCACAAAAAGAAAGAGAGAGTTTTTCTCTTGAAATATCATCTTTTCTTAACTTTTCGTTTTAAGTTTTCTACAGTCAAGTTCTAAGTTGATTTCTAATCTTTGATTTCTTGTTTTTCTTAAGCTTGTATTTCTTGTATTCTTACTAGTTATGATCGAAGCATCGACATTGACAAACTCTCTTCTCAAAATATGATAAACTCTCTTCTCATTATCATGTCATTGCTTTCACAAGGTTTCCCCACGTGTTGTCATATATATGCCACTTTTTTATTTTTATTTTTATTTTATCTCCATTATTGCCGATGGATAAGATTGTAATACATTTGTAATGAAAAAAAAATTAAGAATTGTAACCAAAAACTTAAAGACTCGCGCGTATATGTGGAAGTAGACCTTCAATAGAGTTTGAGAAAATATTGTTCTCCAAGATCTTGCGACTCATCCTACAAAATAAATTCTGACTCCACCTCTATGTCATCTTAAAGTTTTAATTATGTCATGTACAATCGAATGTATTGCAACATAACTCGTTTATTAATTGTACAAAACGATCACATTTGTGTGCTTTAAAGAATTATATTTTTTTATGACTTCTGAAGATTAAGTGGACATCTGTTTAAATTTTAATTTTAATTAATTCATGGATTAATTTATATCTATATATTAAAGAGTTTAAGCTTTTTTCATCATTTAACAATTTCAATTACTTGGTCCACAGAGAAAGTGAAGAAGATTACAAAAGCCAGCAATCAAGGGAACCCGTACGATTGCTAAAGCAATGGCAATGAAAAGGATTCTAACTTTCAAGCTAGAATTAGTAAGGATTGCAATTCGATAAAAGATTCAGAATTAGGAATTATTTCTGTAATAAGGACATTGAATGTAGACATTTTCTAGCTTGTAGTTAGCTTGCGACGCAAAATCAAGCTGGTAACGTATGACCAATGATGCCATCCCTAATTGTGAAAAAATTGTTAAGTGGGAAGCCTCATTTAGTTACTATCAGTCTTAATTCTTCTCTATTTTAATAATAATAGATTAATTTCAATTTAATTTGTGATTTTCTTTGGATTAGAAAGAGCTTCATACTGACATATTTGACATTTTCTAAACCCTTACGTAGGTTTTTGTTGACCACTAAAAGCAAACAAGTATTCCTATATTTCTTTTAATGTATGCAAATTTAGTAATAAATTACTGTTTAACATCATTATTTGATAAATTATGAATCTTCGATGCATCTGAACTGACTGATTGAGAAGGTTTTGACATAATCTAAAATTTAGTTAAGTCATATTCACATTCTTTTTCACTGAATCTATTTTATTTTACTAAAAATATATGTTCTATACACTAATTGTGATTATCATTAAAGTTAAGAATCACTAAACCCTATCTACAATGACTTTTTTTTTTTAATTTCTTTCTATTCATTTAAAAAAAATCCATTTCAGCTATGTTTAAGACCAAGCAATAAATTATCAAGATATTTTAAATTTAAGAAAAAATGTTATGAATGTTAAGCCTAATTTTAAATATTAATATTGAAATTTCAAGTAGTTAATTAATAAGGTATTTAGAGTTAAAAGTTTCATATTCAAACCTTATAATTTTTAATTTTAGATACTAGTAAATTACTTAGGTGGGCTAAGTATATTAATGAAATAATTTCCAATGGGCTTAAAATGCTGAAGTGGGTTTAAGAAGTTTGCGGCCCAATCGGCTTAAAATACAAAAAAGAACTCACATTGCTCATTGAGGTAATAACATTTAGGTCACAAAACTTTTATAATTATAAAAATAAGGATATAATTTAAATTTATGTCAATAAGTTTTTGGCCCCTGTTCAAATAAAAATATCTTCCTTGTAATATATATAACTTAACACAAAAGTAATTTAAGGATTCATCTGGGACTGTTATGCTTTTATAATGATTTGAAAGTAAAGTATATAAAAGTTTGATAAACGCTAATTTTTAGTGTGAATCACTTATTTGTTCAATAATATTTGATATATGGTAATTTTATTTTATAGAAGTTGTAGTTTCAAACTTATAGTACTTCAATTTTAAATAAAATCTAAGAGTATGTTTACTGTTATTCGTTGATATACTTAACTTTTAAAGCAAAATTAAACAAAGATTTAATAAATATCAAATATATATTGAAAATTACTCATTTTTTACTAATATTTAACACCTAGTGGTTCCATCTCATAACACTTTAATCCCAAATAAATATCATGTCATTTTAAAAGGAATTTAAAACCTATTTATTATAAATAGATAAATGATATTCTATTTATAATAAAAATGTAAAACTATAGGCAGCTAAATGTTATTAACCCATTGTTTTTTTACGGTGTGATGTGTGATGCCCTCTGTGCTCGATGAAGTAAAAAAAAAAAGATTCTGAGGGACAAAATTCTTCTTATAAATTACCAAGCAGAGGCTTGAGATCACCACCTCCAAGCGGCAGATTTAGTGGAGCAACAACAATTAAAGAAAGTTGTTCAAAATGCATGGTTGGTGATAAGGTAAGTCCTGTTGTTAATGCTGTTTCTTCTTCTCTAAGAAAAGAAAATTTCAGGCCAGCAAGTCCTAGCAACAACAATATTTAGCAGGATCGCGGGGTTGTTTAAGAAATAGAGAGACTTTTACTCATCAAATTGGTTCCAAAATTGATGAAGTTGCAGTTGCTGAAGCCCTAGCTCACCAAAATACTGACTCTATTCATATGAAAGACATTGATAATCCTCTTATTTCATTGGATTGTTTTATTTTTTCTGTATACATATGTGTGTCCATAGATTTATTTGGTTTCTTTTTTCCTTATATTTTTTGACAATATTTTACATAGTTATCAAGATCACCGACCGGAAGAAATTCTCTATTGATGCGTTGCTGATACGGGTTGTAATTTTTTTTTTCATTTTTTCCTAATTGAGGTCATGTTGGAACATATCCATTTGTGTTACATAATATAATGAATGTTACACTGCTGTCGTTTGAGCAATTTTGGAAATTCTGATAATGTTCATACTCTATATTAAGCCCAAAATTCTAAATGGTTACTGGATTTGAAATTTGATGGAGGACATTGTGCAAATTATAGCTTTTAATGATTGAATACTGAGAATTTTAAAAAGGCCCGCATTTGTCCTTTTTCCATTATTATTTTCTTTTTCAATTAATTGAGGGTACGGTTGCCTTCATCTCTATTTTTTTATTTAGAAAAAATTTTTTTCCCTAAATAAAAAAAATGAAGAAAAATAGGAATAATTTTTATCCCCAAATGAGGATGGGGATAGGGGACCTCACCCCATTCCCATTTTCCCGCCCCCTATCCTCATTTCTCTAAATTCAAGTTTTAAAACAAAAAATTCAAAAAATAAGAGTGTTATAAGAATTAAACTCATAACCTTTCATAATTACAACAAGTGTTATACCGCTAGATCAAAAATCCTATTTTGGATAATTAAATCATTAAAAAATATTTAACTATCAAATAAAGATGTGTATTATTTCGTATGTGATATTTGATTATTATAAAACTTTTATTTTATTTTATAATTATTTTTTTTGTATTTATAATGCACTAATAGATTTTATCTTGTATTTATAATAAAATATTATTTTATTTATAATTTTTCATATACGAAAGAACGGAGAAAAGGAGAAAAAAAAATAGAAAAAAGAAAATAGAGAATTGGGATTAAAGAAATCAGAAAAATAGGGAATTGGGGTTGGGGATGAGGATACCTCTTCCAAAATTTCCTATTCTTATTTTTCTTAAAATAGAAATAGGGTGAGAATAGAGAAAATTAAGAGAAATAAGGATAATGAACATTTTCCCACCCCATTTTCTCAAATGTGCAAGGGTTTGCTAAGGACAACTTTTAAATTGTTTTTATCCTAAATTTTTAGATTTCATTTAAAATTAACTTTTATCTTTGCACTGCAGCTTTAAGAATAACACTCAAATTGGAGATAATAACATTTTTTTTTCTTTCTAGTTTCCACCAAGAGTTAAGGTAGGGACTGTTATAGAAAGATTAGTTAGTAACAATTCCGAATTGTTTTGGCATCACTAAATTACAATAAATAAGAAAATTAATAAAAAATTATCTGATATTTTTTTGCTATTTAAAATTTTTAATTAATTACTTAAGATCAGTTTGAGATTGCGTTAGTTTATTAAATAATTTTTTTATTATTGTATGAAGAAATAATCAATTATTTAAAAAATTTACTAGGTGTTCAGTAAATTGTGTTATTGAAAGTGTCACTAAATTTCAAAAATGGTGTATGTGCGTTTAGTAAATTTAAATATTAAAGCGTTGTAAGAATATATAACGATCATAATAAATCTTTGATCGGTTAATTTTGATTTATAAAACTATAAGATATAATTGTCGTTTTATTAAAGTGGTGGATTATAATTAAAATCCTAAAAATTACATTAAATGTTCTTCATAATTATCTGATAAGCTGTTTTTTTAAATATAATCAATTTTTCTACTTTTAAAAGTTGCCATAAAAATCTTTAAAACTATGAAAAAAGTAGCTTAAATTTAATAAAAATTTATAAAATAAGCTTATTTCCACCGCAATCCCAAAAGAACGGTAAGTATTGGTAGCAATGTGCATGATCGGATTATGAGTGCAAATTAAAGCTTTATTGTAAACCAGCCGAAACTACAAGGCATTAATGCATTTATGCATGAAAGTGCATCACCACCCATGACAAGAAATAGATAGCCCAAGACATGACACCTACGATTATGAACTACTACCACCACCAGTGCAGTCGTGCGCACCGACATGGGCAACTGCACCACCAAAAACACCAACAACAACAACATGTTCGATGAACATGAAAGTATAAGCATTGGCAATTTGTCATGCTATGGAGCAGAAGAAGAGAGCACAGATCTTACTCACCCTTCTTGGCATTTTTCGTTTTAGTTTGTGGGACGGAATTTTTAGAGGAGCATTTGTTGGAGGCTCCGGAGGCAGAGAGCGAAGAGAAGAAAAAGAATGGAGAAAGGTGTTGGAAATTTTTAGGTTTTTTTATAAAATTCTCTATAATAAATAATAAATAAATATATAGATAGAGAAAATACTAATCACACAACACAAATATTTACTAGAGTAATCACATTCAACCACACTCAAATCTCAATAAATTTATTATGTATAAGAGAGTAATCACACCCAAATCTCAATAAATCTCACCGTTTCTTTCACTAGAAACTATCTATTATTATAGGAATTGTGTAATCTTATTTTACAAGTGATCCAAACTTTCTTGTATATAGCTAATAATAATATATTTTTTCTAAAAATAATATTTCTTTTTTTTTTTTTTATACAAATTGAATTCCATCTTCAATAAGTAAGTCCTTAAAAAATACTACTTAATTGTTAAAATCGTAATTCTTCTAAACAAGAAAATTACTAATAAAAAATCAATTATTTTTTTAAATATTTAAAATATAATTTTACGTTAAAAAATGAATCATATATCCAACAACAAAATGATAAATACATCGTTTTCTTTGACTAACTTCTTCCGTGGAATAACCTTATTATTGCCTGTCTCTGCCCTCATTTTCTTCACTAAATTTCAATGTTATTTGGAAGAATGTGTCAAGTTTTGAGCTGCTTAAATGCATTTAAGAGAGGCCAATTCGTGTGTAGATTAAAGATTAAGCATTCTAAGATATGTTAACTAGCAAACAGAAAATTCAAAGTGTAGTGAGGCACGTGCGTAGCTTAAAAAAGAGTAAGCTCAATGTTAACATGACTAGAAAAGCTTATTGATTAAAGCAGGAAAGCACTTTCTTTCTTTCTTTGACCAGCTACCAAACTTTTCTCTCTTCTTCTTCTTCTTTCGTTTCCCAATAATTTTTACACTCATCAGTGATCTAAGGGGAGGAAAAATGAGTGCAGAGGCCAGCAGGCAAGGTGGCCAAAACAACGATGTTAGAACTGGCGGGGCTGCCGGCGGCGGCCCAAATGGGTCAAGTCGGCCTGGAAATCCCGGCCGCAAGCAGAATTTCATGGCGCTACCCAGAAGAGGACAAGTGAAGGAGAGGATTTTTGCCGATATTGGTCCAGGTTTCTCTCGCAGTCCACCACCTTCAGCTTCTAATTAATATCTTAATGATCAGATCATGTTCAATTCAAGTAAATGCATGATTTTGGGTTTAATTAATCTAGTTGTATGATATAATAATGATTGATTATGCCTGTTAATTAGCTGATGGGATCATAACATTGTATTTGCTGTTGGAATTTATGATTAATGTTAATTAATTCAGCATTAAGTTGTTAATTTTGTGTTCAGACAACTAGCTTCTTGTTTTTGTTGATCTTACTTGTTGAGTTTAGCATAATTAATTCATGAATTCAGAGCTTAATATAGATCCACCTAATTCTTCTCTATATCACTTCTAAACCACCCATTTGGGATTATGAATTTTTTTTAATTAAATAAAAATTTAAGTAATACCTTTCATAATTAGTGATTTTCTTTAGGATTAAGAAAGTGTTCGATATTGACATATTTGACTTTTTCTAGACGGTTAAGTAGGTTTTTGTTGATCACTAAAAGCATACAAGTATTCTTATATTTTTTTTAATGTATGCAAATTCAGTAATAAATTACTATGATAACTCATGATTTGATAAATTAGGAATCTTCAATGTATTTGGACTGACTCATTAAAAAAATCTTGATACAATTTAAATTTCAGCCAAGTCATATTCACATTCTTTTTATCTTAATCTATTTTATTTTATTAAAAATATGTGTTCTATACACTATCATTGAAGTCAAGAATCACTATACCCTATCTACAATGACATTTTTTATTATTTCTTTCTATTAATTAAAAAAAAACCTCCATTTCTGCTATGTTTATATACCAAGCAATAAATTATCAAGAGATTTTAAATGTAAGCAAAAATGTTATGATTGTTAGGCCTAATTTTAAATATTAATATTAAGATTTCAAGCAGTTAATTAATAAAGTATTTAGAATTAAAATTGATGAAGTTGCAGTTGCTGAAGCCCTAGCTCACCAAAATACTGACCCTATTCCTATGAAAGACATTGATAATCCTCTTATTTCATTGGATTGTTTTATTTTTTCTCTGTATATATATGTGTGTCCATAGATTTAATTGTTTTCTTTTTTCCTTATATTTTTTGGCAATATTTTACATAGTTATCAAGATCATCGACCGGAAGAAATTCTGTATTGATGTGTTGCTGATATGGGTTGTAATTTTTCTTTTTTCTTTTTTTTCCTAATTGAGGTCATGTTGGAACATATACATTTGTGTTACATAATATAATGAATGTTACACTGCTGTCGTTTGAGCAATTTTGGAAATTCTTATAATGTTCATACTCTATAATTAAGCCCAAAATTCTAAATGGTTATTGGGTTTGAGATTTGATGGAGTACATTATGCAAATTATAGCTTTTAATGATTGAATAGTGAAAATTTTTAATGGCCAGCCATTGTCCTTTTCTCATCATTTTTTTTTCTTTTTCAATTACTTGAGAGTCTGCTAAGGACAACTTTTAAATTGTTTTTATCCTAAAATTTTAGATTTCATTAAAAATTAGCTTTTATCTTTTACCATGCATGCACTGCAGCTTTAAGTATAACACTCAAATTGGAGATAATAACATTTTTTTTTTCTTTCTAGTTTCTACCAAGTGGTAAGGTAGGGACTGTTATAGAAAGATTAGTAAGCAATAATTTCGAATTGTTTTGGCATCATTAAATTATTAAAAAAATTGACTGCGTGTTCAATAAATTGTGCTATTAAAAGTGTCATGAGTTTCAAAAATAGTGTACGTGCGTTTAATAAATTTAAATATTAAAGTTTTGTAAGAATATATATTGATCATAGTAAACCTTTAATCGGTTAATTTTAATTTATAAAAGTATAAGATATAATTGTCATTTTATTAAAGTGGTGGGTTATAATTAAAATCCTAAAAATTACATTAAATATTGTCTTTAATTTTCTGATAAGCTGTTTTTTAAAAGTAATATATTTTCTGCTTTTAAAAGTTGCCATAAAAATCTTTAAAACTATGAAAAAAGTGGCTTAAATTTAATAAAAAAAATTATAAAATAAGCTTATTTCCACCGCAATCCCAAAAGGACGTTAAATATTGGTAGCCATGCTCATGATCGGATTATGAGTGCAAATTAAAGCTTCATTGTAAACCAGCCGAAACTATGAGTAAACAATGAAAGGAAAGCTAGAAAAGTAAACCATAAACCATAAATAGACCAAATTTAAACTATTAATACATTTATGCATGAAAGTGCATCACCACCCATAACAAGAAGTAGATAACCCAATAAATGACACCTACGAATATGTACTACTACAGCCACCAATGCAGTCGTGGGCATCGACATGGGCAGCAGCGCCACCAAAAACAACTACAACATGTTCGATGAACATGAAAGCATAAGCATTGGCAATTTGTTTTGCTATGGAGCAGAGGAAGAGAACACAAATCTTACTTACCCTTCTTGGCATTTTTTGTTTTAGTTTGTGTGACGGTATTTTTAGAGAAGGATTTGTTGGAGGCTCTGGAGGAAGAGAGCGAAGAGAAGAAAAAGAACGGGAAAGTTGTTGTGAATTTTTAGGTTTTCTATAGAATCTTCTAGAATAAATAAATATATAAATAAAAAAAAATACTAATACACAACACAAATATTTACATATAAAATTTTATGCTGGAAAAAAACTACAGCTGATAAAAATTCACTAAAATAATCACACTCAATCACACTCAAATTTTAATAAATTCATTACGTAAAAGATAGAATTTACATCCAAATCTCAATAGATTTCACTATTTCTCTCGATAAAATTTGTCAATTATCTACTCTAAATATTTATACTTAATTTTAATAGATTCTTTTTATCTACTCTAAAGATTCATACATCTTAATAGACCATTTTTCTTAAAAATTATCTATTATCATAAGAATTGTATAATCTTATTTTAAAAGTGATCCAAACTATATAGCTAGTAATAATATATTTTTTCTAAAAATAATATTTATTTTTCTTGTACAAATTGAATTCCATCTTCAATAACTTAATCGTTAAAATAATAATTTTTCTAAATAAAAAAATTACTAACAAAAAATAAATTAATTTTTTAAAAAATATTTAAAATATAATATCACATTAAAAAATGAGTCATATCTCTCACAACAAAAGGAAATACATTTAAGAAAATTTCAATGTTATTTGGAAGAATGTGTCAAGTTTTGAGCTGCTTAAATGCATTTAAGAAAAGCCAATTTGTGTGTAGCTTAAAGATTAAGCATTCTAAGTTATGTTGACTAGCATACAGAAAATTCAAAGTAAAGTGAGGCACGTGTTTTCTTCAGCATTTTCTTTACCATGACCATAAGTAGATTAGAACTTCGACCAGTCATATTTGGATATCTTTTTGAGAGCATTGTCCATATATGTGATCACATTTCTCCCCACCGAGTAATGATATGCGTATATATGGTTTGAGTTTAAATTTTAAAGATTTTGACGTGATTTAAAAGGTTGTCACTTCCTCTAATTCCTTTTCTTTCACTGCTTTTCTACTCGTTTTAAAATTTTCCCATATTCCTTTATTAATTTCATTTCAAACCTTAAAATATTATGATTGATTATTCATCATCCAATTTAGTTATTTAAATATATCAATCCCACAAATTAAAAAGATAATATTTG
>JAXCLQ010071923.1:0-11060 GCA_035584115.1 Cedrela odorata
TAATAAAAACAAAATCAACAATATATAAGTTAAAATTCAAGTTTAAATAGATAAAATAATACTATAAAAATAGAGTTGTTAGAACGCCACAAGAATAAACTTGATAAGTTCAAGAATCCTTTCAAAAATGAAAGAAAAACACAAAATAACCATTTAATATTATTCTTAACTAATAAAAACGTACAGTGCTTGTTCTTTTATATAGAGTTCCAAAATTTAACCTAGATTATGGAGAGCCAATGCTATTTTGACATATGACATTTTCCCTTTAAATCAGTAAAGAAAAATAATTAAATTAGAAATTTAATTTAGAAAAAGAAACTACTAAATCAGAAATTTGACTTAAAAAAGGAATAAACTAAATCAGAAATATGAATTAGAAAATGAAACTTCTAGAGACTTAATCATAGTGACTAGGTTCATTTGAGACTGATTTGGACTTATGTTGGGCCTCAACGTGTTTGCTATTTCATCAACTTGTTGAATCAACCCATTTAACACTTCTTTAAAATGCTTGACCTTAAGTATTGTGATCGACCCACTTGACAAGCTTAATAGATCTTGTGACTGTTGTTATTGAGTCTTTCCAAGCCCAGGTGTGAGTTTTCCCTCTTGTATGCATAGTTGTGTTGGTTTGTTTGCATCATTCTCCCTCTCTTAAAGAAGATTTGTTCGCAAAACTCACCAACATTGAAAGAAGATAAGTCAGAAACATTAAAGCTTGCATTAATACCATACTCACTTAGTAATTCAAGCTTGTAGACATTGTTATTGATAGTTTATATCACTTGAAATGGCCTATCGCCCCTTGGAAAGAGTTTAGAACATCTTTGCTTGGGAAAATAGTCCTTCCACATATGCAACCAAACCCAATCTTCTGGTTCAAAGACAACCTTTTTGCATCCTTTATTGGCTTGCTTGGCATATTGCTTCGTTCCTAGTTCTATGTGCTACTTGTCTTTCTTATGAATCTGCTTAACAAAATCAGCTTTCTTCTTGAGAACTTAGGTTAGGAGCGGCTATACTATTAAAATCTCAAACAAAGTGCCAGTAAAAACTGCCAAGCCATAAAAACTTCTTACTTGACTCACCAAAGTAGGAGTTAGCCAATCTTGAATTGCCTTTACCTTTTCATCGTCGACTTCATTCCCTTTGGCACTTATAACAAAACTAAGAAACATAAGCTTATTTGAGCAAAATGTACATTTTTTAAGATTAGCAAATAATGTCTCTTTCCTTAAAACCTTTAAAATAAGTTTTAAGTTCTCAATATTTTTAACCAATTTTTTGCTATAAATCAGGATGTCTACAAAGTAGACAACTATAAATTTTTCAATGAAAGCAAGCAAAACATGGTTTGTAAGTTTCATGAAAGTACTAGGGGCATTAGTTAATCTAAAAGACATAATTAACTATTCATATAAATCATATTTTGTTTTAAATGCAATTTTCTACTCATCTTCTTTCATCCTATTTTAATGATATCTGTTCTTAAGATCGATTTTAGAAAACATACAAGATTCTTACAATTCATCTAGCATAGCATCATAATCGAGAGATGAGATGTCGATACTTTACTGTAATGTTGATGGCTCGACAATCAACCCACATCCTCCAAATCTCATCATTTTTAAGCTCCAGTAACATCAAAACTGCACAATGACTCATACTCTTTCTAACATACCTCTTCTCCATCAGTTTGTTGACTTGTCATTGAAGTTCAATTGTCTCATCGGGATTACTTCTATAGATTGGTCGATTTCAAATTACTGCACTCGGAATAAAATCAATTTGATGTTTGATTCCTTGAATTGGAGGTAAGCTAGGAGACACCTCATTGTGATAACATCCTCGAATTCCTGCAAAAGAGAAATAATGCTGCTTGGCAAAGATCCAGCAAGATTATTAGTACGCAAAAGTTCTTCTTATACATAAGTAGTTTAAAGGGGCTATTATGAAATTAAAGCTCTCTTGATCTTACTTTTTTTTTTTTTAATTTTTTTTCATAAAATTATAATTTTTTCTCTCTTGCACTTACCAAGGTCGCGACTCTCTATTTTTCCCTCCTCTCATTTTCTTTTCTCTCAACTTCGACTTCTCTATCTTTTTCTTTTATCTTTTTACTCGCTTTTTATATCTTTAGTTGGTCTTCGAGAACATATTTTTGAGTCAATGGTACAAGTGATATAGGTTATTTTTTAATGATAAAAGAGTACCTATTGGTGAAGCCATTATGTGTGCCTAGCCAATCATACTGCCACAGTCTTCTTAATAAGATTTGACATGCATTCATATGTACTACATCGCAAAATACCTCATTTTCATACTTGCTAATAGAAAAAGCCACCTATTGGTTATATAGCCTAGATCTAATAAGGACAAATACGTAATTATATATTATTGTATTGATTAATAAAATTGGCAATTTATTTATAAGTTTTGTCTTTGTTGACTACTTTTATATAAAGTCCTTAGAATGACAATTAGAGGAATTAACTTAAGTTTAATTTATAAGATCCTATCATTTTTAAATGTTCCCAATCGTAGGATTATCAGCACTAGGACATTGATAAATTCAGATTAGATCGGCATGTGTTATGTCTGTTTCCTTGGAGAAGGAAGGTAACTGATCTCATAAGCTACTAGTGAAGGTGTTCACTTAGTCTAACATATGGATGCTTGTTAGAGAACAAGTTCATTGAAATGACCAGCTTGAGAAACCTATATAGAGTGTTATCCATGTGTCTATGGGATTTCTCTCAGTTACAATGGTATGACTGATCCTTAGACTTGAGATCTTTATGGTACCTTGTTTGTGAATCATATATGCTTTGACATTACACCTTCATCGTCCATAGGGAGATTGTGTATAGGGTAATGATTAGGCTATATGAGAAGCAGACGAAGGTTGTGAGAGATCAATAAAGGATTCGCCGCTCTGAACAACATAGAGTCGATATCTCAAGGGGTTCCATTTTGACATAAGTGATAATATAGGTTCATGGCCATGACGAGTTCTAAAAAGAGTTTCAAAAACTGTAAAATTATATTATCAGCTTTCGTAAAAAAGTTTCAATAACCATGATTTAATAAAGTAGATATTTTTCATACTCTAAAATCTTTAGTGGGATATATATGAGGCGAAAGGATTGTATCATACTGTAATCGTATAGGACTAGGTTTTATTAATTTAGTATTCTTTCTCAATTGGGGGTCATGATGCATTACTAGATGCTGCTCATGATCTATGGAATTTAGTTTTTTAATTAAGGAGTTAATTGAGAATAAATTAATTAGATTAATTTATCTAGACTTAAGAAGTTTATAACTAACTCCATTGCTAACATAAGAAAGAACCTAATGGGTCACACACTAAAAGGTATTGAGCAATTAAGGTTAAATTATGTAGATAAATAATTAAGGACTTAATAGTTAAGTTCATAATCTTTAAGGGTTTATTTAATAGTTTTATAAACTATTTGGGGTTAAATTATAATTATATAAAGTGTTTGTATTTAATTATAAGTTTTCTAATTTGATTAAAATGATATTATTTAATTAATTAGATTAATTAAATAATATTTAATATTAAAATTGATTAAGATAATATTAGTTAATTAATTAGATTAATTAAATAATATTTAATATTAAAATTGATTAAGATAATATTAGTTAATTAATTAGATTAATTAAATAATATTTAAATTTTAAAATAGATTACGAGTAAGGTTAGGAATTTATTTAATGAGTTTTTAAATAGGGTTTAAAAAGTCAAAATATGAAATATATATAAACTCATGTTTTGATCATAAAACGTACGTGAGTGTCAATGATAATTTTCTTTAAGAGTTGAGAGAAAATTATCTTAGTCAAAAGACTTTTATTTGTCACTTTTTAAGAACTAGCATTCTTGAAAAGACACTCTACATATATAAGATTTAGGAAAATCTTAAAACTTTTATTCTCTACCTTGTGTAAGTTACCATTACAGGCCACACACTTAGGTGGCTGAGTGTTTGTGCAGTCTTCGTATTTGAGCCATAACATTTGGTTTTGATATCTGATTAATGCGATTTAAAAAGATCTGGAAAGAAGACTCAGAGATCTACAACTTCATATTTCACAGAAAAATCCAAATTTGAACGTTTTAATGGTTTAAATAGCATTCACAGTTACGGATCTTCAAAAAATCTAAAAAGTGTTAATCTAATCCTATTGGTGGTAAAGATCTAAGGTAAGATCTTAATCAAATTCTTTATTTTGTTTATATTATGAAGTATATTAAAATAGCATGATCTTGGCATGGGAATTAATAAATGTTTAATTAATTAGATTAATTAAAGTAATTTTAAATTTTCCCTGCGTATAGTATGCATAATTCCTGACACAACCAACACCTGTTTTGTTACCTTAACTTCTCTGTGATTGTTTATACATTGAAGCCGATACGGTCGTGAATGCTTCATGGTAGGTAACATCAATTTCTCCCTTAATTCGATGCTGATTACATTGGTGCAGCTTCCATAATTAATTATAATGCTGCAAACTTTGTTATTCATAAAACACTAAGTGTGAAACAAGTTTTTCCGCTGATTATCTTCTTCTTCCTTAACTTGCGCGCTAAAAGCTCATTTTGCCTCTAACGATTCTTTTTTCATAAAAATTTCCCTTCATATGAGTCTTCAAAATGTGACATATCTTCTACTTCATTTTTTGACTTAACCTCCTTATGAGCATTGATTACCTTTACCCTTTTATTCGAACATTGGCTAGCTATATGACCCCTGCCTTGACAATTGAAACACTTATGTCACGATTTCTAAAAGTAATGTATTTAGTGTTTCCTTGTTTTGGCATCATAACTTGTTTGACATCCTTAAAAGGTTTGGAATTAGGCCCAGTTGATGGAAACTCGTCCTGTTTAAGGGTTGGTCTTTAAGAATTTGTAGTAGCTATGCTTGTTCCCTTCCTACTTGTGTTCTTCCGCTTCAATTGTTTAGCTATGTTCTTTCGCTTCAATTGTTGCTTAACTTTGATGGCTTGGTACACCATATCTGTCAACTTCACATAATGTTGCATCTTTACCACATCCGTTATCTCACTGTTTAAACCATTCAAGAACCTAGCCATGGTGGCTTCCCTGTCCTCTTTTACATTCACTCGGATAATAGCAATTTTCATCTCTTTATACTATTCATCTATACTCTTAGATTCTTGAGTTAGAGGCTGTAATTTATTAAACAACTCTAGATGGTACTACCTTGGGATGAAACATCTTCTCATTATTACTTTCATTTAATCCCATGTTTCAACAGTACGTTCTTGATTTCTCCTTCTATCCTTCAATAATTGATCCTACCAAACAATAACATAATTGGTGAATTCAATTGCAACAAGTTTTACCTTTGTGATCTCTGAGTAATTGTGAAAATTGAATACCATCTCCATTTTTTTCTTCCACTCTAGATAAGAATCAAGATTGTTTCTACCTTGGAAGGGTGGAACTTTCAACTTAATGCTTCCTAAATCATCATCTCGCCTAGGTATACTTATCATAGCTTCTCTATTCCCATAACCACGCACAAACCTACCCTGGTTCATTGGTGGTTTATCCAACTCCTCTTTATCTTCAACTTCACCCTATTGTGCCTTTGGTTGCACTCGCCTAGGTGGTTGTCTAATGGGAGCATTTTGATGTTGCCCTCTAGTTGCCTTATCTTCTAACTTATTCATCCTCTCATGAATTTACTCTAATTCAGACCTCATCATCCACCTCATCTTCCCCAGCAATGCTTGTACTTATAGGTTCAGAGTGGTTGGTTGTCGTACCTTTTCGATTAAGTTTTCTTTTTGATTGTATGACATGTTTAGAATATGCAAAAATAGGGTTAAAGACCTCACAAGCACTCCCTCATGTGTTACACTCAAGAAAGATTTGCTCACTCTCGTGTTTGGCACTCAATGACTTTTAGTCTCTTATGTTCTTACCACTTTTGCCTTTTTCCACTTTTTGTTTCTTCTTTTCACTTTTAATTAGACTTAAGAACAATCGAGATTCAAATAGTAATTAAAGATGAAAAGTAACCAAAATAAACCACAAAATTCAATAAGAAATTCTCAAGAAATTGATGTAAGAAATTAAAATGACAATGATGGTTCAAGAGTAAGAAATGCTAGATTAATACCATAATAAATTATAAGAATGGTGAACAACAAAAATTCTGAATTTCTTTTTTCATTTTCTTTCTTTTCTATTTCCAGTTTTTTTATAAAACCAGAAATAAAGAGTATAAATATAGACAAACTAAAGCAAGAAAAAAAAAAATAAAAATTCGAATTAGACTAGTTGAGGGAGAATTCAGCCAACCTAGTAGACCTAAAAGAAATTCCTAGTAGACCTAAAAGAAATTAGGCCATCAAATATAATTTTTTTGTATTTTCAGAATTCTAATTCAGAGAACAAGGATCAAAAAAACAATTAAAGGATAATCTAAACTTGCCTTGGAACTTAAGCTCTAATATCAACTGATATGAACCTCGCCAACAACGTGATGAAACCTAACACCAAATGTAGTACTGAACCCTAAGATTTTTAAGACATAAGTTTATTGAGTCTTGACTTGTTACCTAACAAGATAAGAACAAAAAATTATGGTAGTTAAAGACGCCACACCAAGAATCTCAAGAACCACTCAAGGATCTAAGTGATAAGTTTAATTATTTTTGAATATCACAAGAATAAACTTGATAAGTTCAAGAGTCCTTTCAAGAATGAAAGAAATATAAAAAATAGCTCTTTAATATTATTATTGACTAATAAAAACATACAATACTTGTTCCTTTATATAGAGTTTCAAAATTTAACCTAGACTATGGAGAGCCAATACTATTTTGACATGTGGCACTTAAGATTGTTAGAGAAATTATAAAATATGAGTTCCTTTTTATTATAGTAGATTGTCATAGTTTTAGAGAGTTTATGCATACTTTACAACCTTAGTTTATTTTTTTTTCTCACTTTACTTTTGTTAAGGATTGCATGAAAGTATATATGAGTAAGAAGAAAAATTTGTGAGAATGTTTAAAATTCGTGAATACAAGAATTGTTTTAACTTCAAATATATGAACTTTTGTATAAACTTTAAGTTATTTATGTCTTATTGCACATTTTATTGATAATGATTAGAAGTTGCACGAAAAAATTCTGGATTTTGTTGAAATGCCTAATTATAAAGGAAAAAACAAAGGAAAAATGAATCATGCATTTAAGAATGGGGTAATGATGATAAGCTGTCTACGACTACAGTAGACAATGTCAGTTCTAATGATGTAACAATTAGACAATTGAAAGATAGATTTCTAAACTTAGTTCTTAGTGGAGACTTTCTTCATAAGAGATGCTACTCATTTATAGAATTTGATTGTTAAAGATGGGTTAGGGGAAATTAAAAATTCTACTAGCCGAATTTATGGTGCGGTGAGATATGTGTGGAATTCTCTGGCAAGAGCCCAACAATTTAAATTGTGTTGAGAGAGAGAATTACTAATAATGGTAGGTTTGTCTTGATATTTCAACTAGGTGGAACTTCACTTATCTAATGTTAAACACAACCATTATGTTTCAAAAAGCATTTAATAGGATGGATGATGATAATTATAGGTATAAACTTGAGAGTGATGGTAGGTGTTCCGACTTAAAAAAACTAGCAAATGAAAAAGTTTTGTCTTACCATTAAAAAATTGTTGAGATCCTTATATGTCACTTCTAATGGTTATGTTTATAATATTGTTGACATTCTTACTTGCTTGATTGAATGGGAAAATGATTTAGGCCTGAGCATTAAATGTATGTGCTAGAAATGAAAGAAAAGTTTAATAAGTATTATAAGAATATTGACGAGACAAACCTTATGGTTTAATTGTAGCTGTGTTGGATCCTAGATATAAGTTGTATGTGTTAATTTTTTTTTAAAAAATAGACTTTTTGATAATGATAATGCAAAAGTAGAAGAGAAATGTAAAAATTTGAAGGGTGTCTTGCAATATTTGTTTGAGTTTAATGAAAGTGGTTGCAAAAGTTTTGAAGCCTAAATCAGAGTTGGAAAAGTTCTTTGAAGAATCTGTGAAATGATGGGAAAAATCTTGATATCTTAGGTTGGAGAAAAAGTAAAAGGTTCAAGTATGAGGTTCTTTCTTGAATTGCTAGAGATATGTTGGTGATTTTTGTATCCACAGTTGCTTCAAAGCCGACTTTCAATAAATCTGGTAGTGTTCTTGATATATTTTCAAGTTGCTTAACTTTAAAAGTTGTGCAATTATTGATCTGTACTCAAGATTGGTTATAGGTTGTGCAAACACCAATAAATATTAAAGAATTCATGGAAGATTTATAAAGATATGATTCTAGTAAGACTAATTATGTAATTTCAGTATTGATCATGTTACTTTTTCTTATACTAACTAATGTTTAATCTTTTTTTTTATTTTATTTCTAATAGAAATGAGTGTGATGACGGATGCAAAAGATATGAATGAAAATGATTTTGAAGTTTGAAAAGTGAGAGATAGCTTAAATTATTTGCTTGTTAAATCATTTATAGTTTACATTATTTGCTATATTTAGTAATTTTACTTCTTGTTGATGGTGGTGGTGTTGGTGTTAGTGTTGTGTTTGTTGTTGCTGCTGCCAGTAACGAGTTATGTGTTGAATTGTTGTTTAATTCTACTGGGTGAGCAAAACAGAAAACATGGTACCATGGAACTTAATGGAATCCAACCGAAACTGATAGAGTAGGGTACCCTATTAGAAGGGTATGTTACAGGTCTAAAATTTAAGAACCAAATATATTCAGGGTAGGTTTTGATTTCACTCAAAATTGGTATCAAAATCATACCATGTTTTGCTCATACCTATATGCTAAGGCCATAAACTAACGAATAACTTATGAATTAAAATAATAACTTTACTATATTTTGTTCTTCTTGTATCCTTTTAATTAACATAATTAAATGACTAAACAATAGTACTTAAAGATGAAAATAGAATGTGAAGGATGAAAAATAAAAGAGATAACTATTATTTCTCCTTGCTTTTATAGGTGTTAAGATCGTTATCTAAAAAATTAATTTTTTTAATAAAATTTTACTATTTTGCCTTTAGGTGTGTTAGAATTCTCTAGTATGCAGCATATTTCAGTAGCAATTCTCATGTTATGTATTTTAATATAATAAAATAATGTTGGAATGACCTAAATTTTTTCAAGATTATGGAGATGATTTGAAAAGATTAAAAAAATTGATTTTGGAGAGAGAGAATGAAGAAAATGGCATGAGATTTAGTTTGGGAGAGAGAGAGAGAGAGTGAAATAAAAAAAATGGCATGGGGTTTGATTTTGGAGAGTAAATGAATAAAGAAAATTAGGATTGGGTAAAGTTTAGTTAGTTTGGGTTTAGATTGAACAAAAAAATTGAATAAAATATTTTGATTTTTAAAAAACAAAATTGAATCGAATTGACAAAATTCAACCAAATTCGAATTAATTAGTTTAGTTTAATTTAATATTTTATTAGTTCGATCAGGTTTTAAGTTGAATTGAAAATCAAATTGAAAAATGCTCGATTCGTGATTTATAAAAATGAAACTATTTAAAAATGAATCCAATCAATTGGTTTAGTTCGATTTTGTCGATCCAATTTGATTGGTTTTTTTTGTTCACCTCAAAAGAAAATAAAATATTTGATTTTAGAGAGAGAGAGAATGAAAAAAAATGTTAGACTATCCAAATATCAGAATTTTAGCTGACTTTTATGTTTTTTAGATAAAAAAAGATATTAAAATCCTTAAAATTTTATTTTCTAAGACAATGTCCGTCATGATAAGGAGGTTTTGGGCTATTTTGGAAAAAAAAGTGAGTGGGACTTGGTGGATTAAAAATAATTATTATCCCAAAAATAAAATAATGGTTTTATTTATACGAAAAAATATATTTTTAACACCTACCTTTCAAAAAATAATTTATTATAAAAATATACATGGTCTTATTTAATATTAAGGATAATTTAACTTAAATAACTATAATTTAATTAATTTTTAATTAACACTTCTATAATACACATCCATTTAACGTACAATTATTTATTTTAGTCTCTAAATTCTTGACATGGGCGATCTTACCTCCATTTCTTAAGGCTAGTTCTCATATCTTCAAGGACCAGTAATGAAGTTCCTAAACTGCCACTCTTTATTGACTAATGGAATACTTACCAATTACACCTATTGTTAAAAGAGACAAGTTTAGTAAGTTCTAGTGTCCGAGAGATGACCTACAATGAGATATAATGAAAAACATTCATTGTATATTTCTATTAGGAGTTTAATGTATGCTCAGATTTATACACGACTAAATATACCCTTTACCGTCTGGATGTTGGGAAGATATCAAAGTGATCATGGTATAGATCATTGGATAGCTACAGAGAAAGTTATGAGATATTTACAAAAAAAACTAAAGCTTTTATGCTCAAATATAAGAAGACTGACAAACTTAAAGCGGTGGGTTACACTAATTCTGACATTGATAATTGTCTAGATACCATGAAATGTAATTAAAGTACATTTTCTTAATGCTAGAGGAAAGTATCATAGAAAAGTGGTAAATAAACATTAACATCATCATCTCTTATGGAGGCGAAGTTTATTGCTTGTCATAAGGCCACTTCATATGCATTATGGCTACAAAATTTTATTTCATAACTTTAAGTTTTAAATATTATTTCCAAATCTTTAGTAGTTTTACTTGAACAGAACAGGAAACGCAAACGTGCTCTGTTTTAGACACAGCGGAAGTGCGACACACGAAATGGAGTTCCGGGCGCACAACCGCTGCTGGGGAGCCTAGATAAACATTAAAATCTGCAGAATAGACTCCTGAACAATCTATATGTGCATGCATGTGTATCTTAGTGTACAACTTTTATCTCTGTTTTTGGTTAAACAAAAACAAAAAGAATAAAAACCGAACCTGCGTTTCAGCAACCTAAGTTAGCAACCACCTTGCTTC
>JAXCLQ010071925.1:0-11058 GCA_035584115.1 Cedrela odorata
CTTCACGCTCGAGTGATAAGCAATGTTTTGTAAATAGTAAATTTTCCTAAAAATTAATTTATTTTGGACTTTTTTTTGTCACCAAACCTTGTAAAATCATACTCTTGTGTCCCATAATTAGTGAGAGAAGTTTATTGTAACCTATAGAGGCCTATTGTAATTTTTTTTTTTACATTCTTCTCAAGGAGAAACTTATTAAAGTTATTGAGGGAATATGTTTTTCTCTTTATGTGTTTTTTTGATAAATACAACCATTGTTCTTAATCCAAGCTAACTGAAAAGCCTTCAGAGTTCTGATTGTTGTTGGTGGCTAGAGTTCTAACTTTGTGAGCTTGTCGTTCAAGGATTCGATAGATGAAAGAAAATTTTATAGTTCTAAACAACAGATTGTTTAGAGTAGGTCACTTGTCGAGCGAGTAAGATTTGAGTGATAAGAGTTCTTGTACTAAATCACCAATTGTAAATTCTTATTTATATAATAGAATATTTGGTGGCTCATGTATTAGCCCGAATGATTTTTATCCTATAAAAAGTTCTTTGTAAGCTTTTCAATTGTTAACAAATTATTCTTTATTATTTAGATTGTTTACTACTTTAAATAATATTTATTTTTATGATTTTGTGGTATTGATTGTTTGAGATTTATTGATACAGATTTATTATATAATGAAATGTCACTCTCCCGCTCGTGGGGTCTACACGTGACAACCGCCACACACCCTCGAAATACATTCTTAATCCCTGAACATGTCCCTCAAGCCTGTAAGGCTACTTGGGTATCTGTTCCCAGTGTAATTATTCTCATAAACTTGTCTCTCTGAGACATTTTTAACTCAATTTACAAATAAAAGTATATTCAACATAAAATACGTACAAGGTACATATCCAATTTCATTGGTTTACATCCATAAATAAAATATGTACAAAAGTTTCTCAAACAAACCCAATGGACTATCTTACACAAATAGTGAGTCGAGAACAAAATTAATAGCTGAGGGCTTTATACCCCTGAATGATCACTACCACCCAGTAATGTTCTTTACTTCGCTCGATTTCCTGAAAACTAAAAGGTGAGGGGGGTGAGTATATGAGGATATACTCCGTGAGTGGATAAAGATACAATTTAAAAAAACATTATTAATGAAAATAAAACAATTCTACATTGATAAAAAAAATGGCATATTATACAAAATCACTAGGCTGACTCTTCTTCCCTGTGGTTACCTTGGCTACAGTAACCGTGAGATCATTAGTGGGCTTTGTACATGGAAAACAATGCTCATTTAATAAAACAATTCTTTTTAATGTAAAGAATGGTGTTAATTATTTAAAAACAGGCCCACCACTGACGTTCGCTACGAGTAGTCATGTGGTGATACTCATGACTGACCTCGACAATCCTGCAGGTGGGCAACTCCATATCATCACATCTACCCATATAATTATCCCGCCTACAACATACTCATCTAGACAGCCTCTCATAGGTCCATCCCTAAGCTACTACCCTATAGCTACAGTTACATATACAATCTTAGCCCTCCCGGTCATATCACCAATACAAAGGCACAATCAAATTCATTTACATAAACATTTATTATCATTTCATTTTTAATATCATTGCAAACCATACATTTTCAATATCAAACATAGCCTCTTGGCCATTCATGTGCATTTCAAATCAACAACAATAAATTTATTTTTTATTTCATAAAATAGTAAGTTTCATAAAATATTTTAAAAGTACGAAAACGAGGAAAATAGTTCCACTCACAGTAATAGGGAAGGTCTCTACTCTCAATACTACTTCTCGCGTCTAATATGTTTGTCTTCCGAGTGCTCAACGCCTATATTACACATATATAATATTATAAACTTTAATTTTCTCATCAATTATCATTTATGTCTTATATGCAATGTTCATAGTCATTATATCTCAATTTCTTTAGTTTAGCACATGTAACTTTACGAGATTTTGTAATGAGGATCATTTAGCCGATTTCCAACAATGGAATCCCATGGCCGTAGTGATATAAATTTCTACATTTGCATCTAAAATGGTTATGCACGGTCCAAATGTTATTTTACACTTATTTAGTATTATATACTTTCTATTATCACTAATTAACACAATCTATGTTTCCTATGCGAGATTAAATAGAAATCCTTAGGTGAATAGTAAAAATCAAATTTCAAATATACTTAAATCCATAAAATTGAGCTTAGAATGAGTTTATAGGCTTACCTTTAGCCTGTAAATACCCTTAGAAATCTCTCATTGTTGTTTAAACGTGAAAACTTCAATTTAATTCGAAACCCTAGCTCATTCACTGCCTCTCCTTACTGTTTCAGGCTAAATTTGATATCACATTGTTGAAGTGAGATAGTTTATCACTTAATAACCAAATTTGGGTGAGAAACCCTCAAGATTTTACTAAGATTTATAAATTTCCATGAAAGTTTGAGAGAGAAACGAATTTCAAGAGAGAGATAAATGGCTGAATGAAAAAGACACTAAAATCGTTTCTCCCTTATGGGTATTTATAAATGTAAGTGAAATTACCAATTTCGTAATCGAATCTTACCTAAATTTTCATAAAGTATCAATACTTTTAAACTAGGTATCGATACTTTTGGGTTGAGTATCAATACATTTTGTCTAGGTATCGATCTGTTCCTTAAAAATCAAATTATGGAAATTCATTCATCTTGAGTATCGATACATTCGCCTTTGTGTATCGATCCTTTTCTTTTCAATATATCGATACCTTTGTTGAAGGTATCAATCTGGTTTAACATATAATTAATTTTCAACTCTTTGTCTAACCATGTATCGATACCTTTAATGAAGGTATCGATCTGGTCCATCTCGTAATTATTTTTAAACTCTCTTTTGAAATGTATCGATACCTTTAAAGAAGGTATCGGTCTATTCAGTTTGTAATTTCTTTCCAAGTTTCTAACTTGCAAAGTACCGATCCGTTCAATGAATATCGATATGCATTCTTAATATATCGATACATTTGAATAATGTATCGATACTTCCATTCCAAGTATTGATCTCTTTATACTTATGATAGATTTTTGACATTTTCTTTTCATTTTCAAGTACCCATTTCGTTTACCTTTTAGGGGCTCCGCTCACTAACTGGCTAACGAGATAGCCAAATGCTTCAATATAGGGCAATATGCGAAAACCCAACTTATGTAAAATTTCAAATTATATTTCTAATTTCATTGTATTCTCATTATTAAACTTAAATTTAAATTCACCTAAACCTCATTAATGTGTCAATTAATATTGAACAATGCACATGGGATAATGAACCTTATAAAATAACCATCTTACCCTTATGTCTGAAGAACGGGGTTTACATTTTTACCCCTTTTAGAAAAATTTTGTCTCCAAAATTCTACTCTTCATGTTAAAAATGACAATATATATTATGTCATTTAAGGAATCAAAATTTGACATATCTGATCAATGAAATAAGTAGAGGTACTATTGTTGCATCTAATATTCGAGTTTCTATGTCATCTCTTCAACTATGGCACTCTACTATGGGAATTATCTTACTCCTTAGCACTCATTCCTGTCGATCCAAGAGTGCTACCTATTGAACTTCATAATTCAAATCTTTTCGAAGTTTAATAGGTGGATGTCCAATGATATATAAAGGGTAACTCTAGGGGTAACTCCAATCTGTAAGCTACTTGGCCAATTCTCTCTGTGATTGTAAAAGGTCTAATATATTGAGGATGAAACTTTCCTTGATTCCTAAACCAAATTACTCCTTTCTAAGGTGATACCTTCAAAAATACCATGTCATCGACATCAAATTCTAGTTCTCTTTTTCTATGATTTGCATAAGACTTCTGCCTATCTTAGGCTATTTTCAATCTCTCTCGAATTATTTCCACCTTTTCCAAAGCCATCTCAATCAGTTCAATATTTTCAAGTTTCCTTTTACCCACTTCATTCCAACATAAGGGTGTTTTGCACTTCCTTCCGTATAGTGCTTCATAAGAAGCCATATCAATACTGGCTTGATAGCTATTATTATATGCAAATTCATTCAAAGGAATATATACATCCCAACTACCTTGAAAATTTATCACACATGCTCGCAGCATGTCTTCTAATATTTGAATGGTCCTTTCTAACTGACCACCGGTTTGAGGATGAAAAGCAGAACTAAAATTTAAAGTAGTACCCATTGCAATCTGAAGTCTTAGCCAGAATTAAGATGTGAAACGAGGATCTTGATTTGATATAATAGTGACTGATACTCCATGGAGTCTAATCATTTATGCTATATAAAATCTTGCTAGTTTATCCAATGAATACTTAATTCGAATGGGTAAGAAATATGCAAATTTTGTAAGCCTATCAACAATCACCCAAATAGCATCGTGTCCTGCTTGTGTTTTGGGCAAACCAACTACAAAATCCATTGTGATGTGTTCCCACTTCCATTCAGGAATAGGCGATAGTTGAAGTGTTCCTACTGGTTTCAAATATTCTGCCTTAACCTGCTGATATACTAAACATCTAGTTACATATTCTGCTATGTCTTTCTTCATACCTGACCACCAGTAATTCTCTTTGATGGTTCGGTACATCTTTGTGCTTCTAGGATTCATAGCAAAAGCAGAACAATGTGCCTCTTCCATGATGGCTTTTCTCAACTCATCAATATCAGGCACACAAACTCTACCTCTTAAAGTTAATGTACCATCTAATATAAGGTAGAAGTCACCTTCCTTACCATCAAGTACACCTTGACTTATCTTGACTAAACTGCTATCTTGCATCTGTTTCTCTCTGATCTGTTCCACCAATGTAGGTCTCACAACAAAATTTGTCACTAAGGCTCTGGCATCATCATAACTCAAGGCTACCTTCAAAGCCTTTAATTATACCAATAAAAGTATGTATGTCACTCGAACAAATGCTAACGTAACAGATGATTTCCTGCTCAAAGCATCTACTACTATATTAGCCTTCTCGGAATGGTATTCAATAACTAAGTCATAATCCATAATAAATTCTAACCATCGCTTTTTTCTCAAATTCAACTCTTTCTAGATGAGTAGGTATTTCAAACTCTTGTGGTCTGTGAAGATCTAACACTGCTCTCCATGTGAAGACCATTGTTGCTAATTCCAAATTATGGGTAGAGTAATTAACTTCATGCTTCTTTAATTGTCGAGAAGCATAAGTAATCATCTTCCCATTCTGCATTAGTACACATCCAAGTTCTTGTTTAGAAGCATCATTGTATATAACATACCCACCTCCCAGTATAGGAAGTGTCAAAATTAGAGCGGAGATAAGTCGATCTTTCAATGCTTAGAAACTCTGCTTACACTGCTCATCCCATTTAAACTTCACTTCTTTTCTTGTTAATCGTGTCAACAAGGCTGTTAATAAGAAGAAACCTTCCACAAACCTACAATAGTATCATGTCAATTCTAGGAAACTTTTGATCTCTGTGATACTATTTGGCCTTTCCCATTGCACTATTACTTCAATCTTGTGTGGATCAACAAAAATTCCTTCCTTTGATATCACATGTCTTAAGAATACTATCTCCCGAAGCCAAAATTCACATTTTGAAAACTTGGCATATAATTCCCTTTCTCTTAAAGTTTGTAATACAATTCTCAAGTGCTGGGTATGTTCTTTTTTTGGTTCTTGAATACACCAAGATATCATCTATGAAAATAATTACAAACTTATCAAGATAAAGGTGGAATACTCGGTTCATGAGATTCATGAATGCAGTTAGGGCATTGGTTAAACTAAATGGCATTACAAGGAACTCATAATGCCCATAATAAGTTCAAAAAGTTGTCTTGGGTACATCACTTTCACGAATCCGCAACTGATAATAACCTGACCTTAAATCAATCTTTGAAAATATACCAGTACCCTGTAACTGATCAAATAGATCATCAATCTTTGCTAATGGAAATTTGTTCTTGATGATGACTAGATTCAACTGTCAGTAGTCTACATATAATTGTAAGGTCTCGTGATTCTTTTTAACAAACAACACTAGTGAACCCTAGGGTGACATACTTAGTCGAATAAATCCCTTATCAACCAAGTCTTGAAGCTGCACCTTCAATTCCTTAAGCTCAGCAGGTGTTATGTGATATGGGGGTATTGATATAGTTGTAGTACCAGGCATTAACTCAATACTGAAGTTAAATTCTCGGTCTGGTGGTAGCCTTGGCAACTCTTCTAGAAATACATATGGAAATTCTCGTACTATTGGCACTTGTTTTATCGAATACCCTACAATCAATGTATTAATTACGTGTGCCAAGTATGCTTGACAGCATTTCCTTATTAATCTCTGTGCTTCTATTGCTGATACAACACATGTAGGTAGCACATTACACTCTCCTTTCATTACTAACTCTGGTTTACCCGGTCTCCTAGACATAAGTTGTTTAGTAAAACAATCCACTAAAGCTCGATACCGAAATAACCAATCCATTCTTAAGATGGCATTAAAATATTGCATTCTTAAAGGAATTAAATCGACTTCCAATTTTACCCTATTTACAATAATAAGACAATCTCTAAAGATTGTCTTCCTTAACAATTTTTACCACAAAGGGGTATGGACTATCTAGTGGCGACAACTTTTTATTAGCACGAGATGCAAATGTATGACTAATAAATATTTTATTGGAACTTGGATCAATGAGAATGTATGCATCTTGGTTAAATATGGTAATAGTACCTATCACCACTTTTGGATTAATCTGGGCCTGTTCTTGATTGAGAGCAAATACACAAGTCTGAACTCTGCCCTAATTCTTCTAAGAACCTACGATGCTGTAGAAGAACTACCCATTCCTAACCTTCTGTTAACTGAAACTGCAGATTGACTCATTGGTTGTTGATGTGATACGCAGGTAGGATTCTGACTGGCTGCGAGTTGTTTACCAATTTTCATTCGAACCAAACTAGGGCAATATTTATTTATATACCCTAGCTGCCCACAATGAAAGCACATCTAAGGTAATCTACACTGACCACTGTGGTACTTCTTACAATTTAGATATTTATTATTTCCCTGTCTCTGTGCAAAAGTCTACCCTGACCCTTGGGCTAATAATGCAAATCGAGATGGCTTCTGACATGGTAAAGAAACTAGAGGATTACTGGCAGGACTAGTAACTGGGGCACTACTAGAAGAGCCACTACTTCAACTCTTTTTGGACAGTTGCCCTACCTGTATATTGAGATTTTTCTCTTCTGGAACATACCTCGAGACTTTCTTTCCTCTACTAACTTTTTCGCTCTCAAAGCCAACTGAATCATTTCCTTGTAGTTATGATTCCCAGTCAACAACATCCTTTCTCTAATTTCAAAGTTTAACCCTTCCTCGAACTTAGCACATAAGCTATCTTCGTTGGCAAATTCTGGCACAAATTTCACCAACTCCTATAATTGACTTTCATATTCGATCACTATGTTTCCTATCTATTTCAGCCTCAGGAACTTTTGCTTCTTTTTATTACAATAGAAAGGATTATAATATTGATCCTTGAACTCCTGCTTAAACTCAACCCAAGTCAAAGGTGATGTCGACCTTACCTGAGTATTTTTCCACCATATAGCTGCACTATATTCTAATAATGGGTAGCTACCTTTAATTTAATATCATCCTCTAATCTCATATCCTCCATTCACTTTCTTTAACCAAATGTTGGCTACTATCGCATCTATTGTACCACTAAACGGTACACTCCCAAGTTGTAAGCTTGGAAAGTTTTGGAGCTGATTTCAATGGTTCAGCTACTGGTGGTGCTATAGCAATCCTTGAATACAAGTAAGGATAAGGGTATGGATAAGGATATGGTGTTAGCCCTAGTGGTCCTTGTGTCTGATAAGACCCTTGTGTGTTCTAATATGCCATAAAGGTTACCCTGGCCTCTAGAGCCATAGGAAGAGGCATTCCCGCTCTTGGTGGCAAATATTGAAGAGGAAGTACTTGTAATTCCTCAGTTTTAGGTGGTGGAACAAATGATGAAACATCTTGTTCCGAATAGGGGTTAATCTCTCTCCGTGATTTACCCCTTCCTCTACTAGATCGAGGTGGCATTATTACTACAAAAAGAATTCACGAGTTCAATATCTATATATATATATATATATTGCTGGTGATCAATCCCTAAGACTCGACCCACTTTGTCCACTGGGTATTTTTTCATAATTTAATAAAAATCTAGTAAACAGTTTCAAAATAGTTTTAAACACATTTTCCAAAATATTTTTCGAAACCTGAGGCTTTGATACCAATAGAATTGTCACACCCTCGCCTATGAGGTCCATATGTGACAACCTCCACAGACCCTTGAGACACATTCTTAATTCCAGAACATGTTCCTTATGCTTGGGTACCTGTTCCTTATGTAATCATTCTCATAAATTTGTCTCTCCGAGATATTTTCAACTCAATTTACAAATAAAAATATATTCAATATAAAATACATACAAGGTACATATCCAATTTCATTAGTTTACATCCATAAATAAAATATATACAAAAGTTTCTCAAACAAACTCAGTGAACATCTTACACAACTAGTGAGTTGAGAACAAAACTAATACTTGAGGGCTTTACACCCCTAAATAATTACCACCACTTAGTAATGTTCTTTGCTTCGCTTGATTTCTTGAAAACTAAGAGGTGAAAGGAGTAAGTATATGGGAATATACTCAATGAGTGAATAAAAATATAGTTTAATAAAACATTTATTAATGTACATAAAATAATTCTATGTTGATAAAATATGGCCTATTATACAAAATCACTAGGTTGACTCCTCTTCCCGGTGGTTACCTTGGCCGCAGTAATCCCGAAACCGTCAGTGAACTTTATACACGGAAAATAATACTCATTTAATAAAACAATTCTTTTTAATGTAAAGAATGCGTATTAATTATTTAAAAATTGGCCCACCACTAACGTTCGCCTCGAGTAATCATATGGTAATACTTATAACTGACCTCAATAATCTCGCAGGTGGGCAACTCCATATCATCACATCTACCCATATAACTGCCCCACCTGAGGCGCATCACCTAGGCAGCCTCTCATAGATCCATCCCTAGGCTACTACCCTGTAGCTATAGTCACATATACAATCTTGGCCTTCCCAACCATATCACCAATACAAAGCCACAATCAAATTCATTTACATAAATATTTGTAATCATTTCATTTTCAATATCATTGCAAGCCATGCATTTTCAATATCAAACCTGCTTCTTTCCCATTTATATCCCAAATCAATAAATAGGTCATTCATATGCATTTCAAATTAACAATAATAAATCTATTTCTTATTTCATAAAACGGTAAGTTTATAAAATATTTTAAAAGTATGAAAATAAGGAAAATAATTCCACTTACAATAATAGGGAAGGTCTTCACTCCCAATACTACTCCTCGCGTCTAATATATCTGTCTTCCGAGTGCTCAACTCCTATATTACTCATATATAATATTATAAACTTTAATTTTCTCATCAATTATCATTTATGTCTTATATGCAATGTTCATAGTCATTATATCTCAATTTCTTTAGTTTAGCACATGTAACTTTACAAGATTTTGTAATGAGGATCATTTAGCCGATTCCCAACAATGGAATCCCATGGCCGTAGTTATCTAAATTTCTACATTTGCATCTAAAATGGTTATGCACGGTCCAAGTGTTATTTTACACTTATTTAGTATTATATACTTTCTATTATCACTAATTAACACAATTTATATTTCCTATGCGACATTAAATGGAAATCCTCTGGTAAATAGTAAAACTCATATTTTAAATATACTGAAATCCATAAAATTGAGCTTAGAATGGGTTTATAGGCTTACTTTTAGCTTGTAGAAGTCCTTAGAAATCTCACATTATTGTTTAAACGCGAAAACCCTAATTTAATTCGAAACCCTAGCTCATTCACTGCCTCTCCTTACTGTTTCAAGCTAAATTCAGTATCACATTATTGAGGTGAGATAGTTTAATCACTTAATAACCAAATTTAGGTGATAAACTAGTTTAATCACTTAATAACTAAATTTGGGTGAGAAACCCTCAAGATTTTACTAAGATCTACAAATCGCCATAAAAATTTGAGAGAGAAATGAATTTTAGAGAGAGAGATAAATGGCTGAATGAAGAAGACACTGAAATCGTTTTCCCCTTATAAGTATTTATAAATGTTAGTAAAATTACTAATTTAGCCGTCGAATCTTACCTAAATTTACATAAAGTACCGATACTTTTAAACTAGGTATCGATACTTTTAGGCTAGGTATCGATACTTTTCGTTTAGGTATCGATTTGTTCTTTAAAAATTTGATTCTAGAAATTATTTTAATCTCAAGTATAGATACATTTGTCTTTATGTATCGATCTTTTTCCTTTCAATGTATCGATACCTTTGTTAAAGGTATCAATCTGATTCAACATATAATTAATTTCCAACTCTCTTTCTAACTATATATCGATACCTTTGATGAAGGTATTGATCTGGTCCACCTTGTAATTATTTTTGAATTCTCTTTTGAAATATATCAATACCTTTAAGGAAGATATCGATCTGTTCAGTTTGTAATTTCTTCCCAAGTTTATAACTTGTAAAATATCGATACCTTTCTTCGTAGGTATTGATCCATTCAATGAATATCGACATGCATTCTCAATATATCGATACATTTGAACAATGTATCAATACTTCCATTCTAAGTATCGATCGCTTCATGCTTATGATAGATTTTTGACATTTTGTCTTTATTTTCAAGTGCCCATTTCGTTTATCTTTTGGGAGCTCCGCCCTTGATCCCCTACAAGGGCATTGCCCCTTGACCCCATTCGCTAACTGGCTAACAAGATCGCCAAATGCTTCAATGTAGGGCAATATGCGAAAACTTAACATATGTAAATTTTCAAATTATATTTTCAATTTCATTGTATTCTTGTTATTAAACTTAAATTTAAATTCACCTAAGTCTCATTAATGTGCCA
>JAXCLQ010071926.1:0-11058 GCA_035584115.1 Cedrela odorata
AAGTTCGGTAGGAGAAGATACGAGACAAATGACAATAAAAAATAAAATGATTAACAAAGAAAAGAAATTAAAAAATCACCTATTAACTAAATGGTAAGTCATCACTTTTCTTTTATTTTTGTTGATGTAATAAAAATTATTTCTTAAATTCCGTGCACTAACAACGAGTTCCTTCTTTTTCACTCGATTGTTTTCGTAACCTGCCATTATAATGGAAAGTTATGGGGTAAAAAGTCGGTTGTTCGGTGAAAACCTTCCGATACTTAAGCCAGGATTTTACTTATGAATATTATTTAAAAAAAAGAGTTAAAGAAGAATTGTAATACTTCTAAGTTAAAATTTCAGTAGTCATACCTAGTCATAACTAGTCTCTTTTTATAGACGTTATCATCTCCCTAATATAGTAGAATTCTGTGAAATCTAGTAATTAGTATCTCATTGAGCAAGAATCACAGAGATTCCTTAAATCAAATATCAGCTTCCGGATCTCATGAGATTGTAACGTTAGGATTCTTATTATGTAAGAAGCTTAATTTAGTAAGGATCCTTATTATAGAATAATCCAGGAACGCATAGGAAAGAGATGAATCATTCATTAATACACAACTGTTGTGAAGTCTCGCAAATCTTCGTTTGAGACTCTTTTATAAGCTGTGGTCGAAACCTTTATGAAACGTGGCCGAGACCTTTGTGAAGTATGGTCGAGACCTTTTATTAGTTATAGTTGAAATCTTTATGGTATGTCATTGGGATAAGGTTTAACCCGAGCCTCTTAATGACTTCGAGAGGTCTCGGCTCCCAGTACTCTTGAAGTTCTCGTCATCCCCTTTTATTACTATGATGCCAACCCAAGACCTTTTCTTCTCTTATCAAGTCCTAACCCTTGACAAGGCCTGAGCTTTTTACCACTCGATAGCTCTCCGTGAGTAGCCGTTGGTCTCTAAATACAGCTCGTCTATGCCTGCAGAACCATTCCGAGCCTTCACTTGATTAATCGACCCGAGAGGTCTGGCCGATGTAAGATCTATTTTAGCGGCTAGTTTGTTAGCACTATGTCCTGATGAGCTTAGAAATAGGGTCTAAGTTTCAGGGCTGCCACCACCAATGCTAATGCTAGCTTTTCTAGCAGCAAGTATCTTCTTGGCATCTTCTTTTTCTAAGACTGAATTTATTGCATGGTCACTCACTGCAAGGTATAAGTACAATATGTCTTCGGTATTGGGTCTCGTTAGGTGGGGTGGGGATGTAAGATATTGCTTCAACTCTAGAAAGTTATGCTCACATTCCTCCATCCATTTGATCGTCTTTCCTTTCTTCATTACCTGAAAGAAACGAAAGCATCTGTCGGTAGCTTTGGATAGGAACCTACTTAGCACTACTAATCGCCCCGTCAAACTCTGGAGTTCTTTAAGGTTGAATGGGACTTTAAATCTAATATGGTCTTAATCTTTTACGGATTAGCTTTGATGCCACACTCGCTGACTATATATCCGAGGAACTTCCCAGCCTGAACTTCGAATGCACATTTCTCTGGATTTAATTTCATCTTATACTTGCTTAAGTAGGAAAAAGGTTTCTTCCAAATGCTTGGTGTGGTATCGGGCTTTCTAAGATTTGGTAATCATGTCATCCACGTATACCTCCATGGTCTCACCTATTAATGGTTTGAAGACCCGGTTGACTAGCCTTTGGAAGGTAGCTCCAGCATTTTTCAATCCGAACGGCATTACTATATAGCAGTATAATCCCTGGACGGTAATAAATGTCATCTTCTCCTTATCTCATTTATTCATTCTGATGTTATTATATCCCGAGAACGCATCTATAAAGCTTAACAATTCATGACCAGCTGTTGAGTCTACCTTGATCAATCCAAAGAGGGAAAAATTGTCTTTAGTACAGGCTTTATTTAGATCCGTGAAGTCTATGTACATTCTCCATTTCCCGTTTGTTTTCTTGACCATTACTACATTCGATACCCATTCTAAGTAATGTACCTCTTTGATGAATTTTGCTTTCATCAGCTTATCTACTTCTGCCTGTATTGCTTCTCTTATCTCTACGTTAAATGATCTCTTTTTTTGCTTCACTAGTTTGTATTGGGAATCGATGGAAAGTTGATAAGAGATTACTCGTGGGTCGATACCGGGCATGTCTTCAAAAGACCATGCAAAAACATCCATGTGTTTCCTCAAGATGTCTTTGAGTTTTGACTTTAGCTCTCCTAGAAGTTGGGCACCAATTTTAACCATTCTTTAAGGCAACTCTTGATTCAAAATGATGGACTCAAGCTTTCCCGCTAGTTCTAGGGTCGATGTTTTGTCGTCCTGCTTAAGTCTCCTCGTAATTAGCTTACTCGTGAATCACCCTCATTAGCTTCTAGAACATCCCTCCACGGATACTTCAATACATAGTATGAGCTCTTAAAAGAGACTACAAAGCATGATCAAGCTTTTTTTTTAATGCTTTTGACAATTTTGATTCCCTCCCCTACTCGAAATTTCAATTTCGATTTCTTCCCCTACTCGAAATTTCAATTTCAAATATTGTATGCTTTCTACTGCCTTCGTGGTTTGGAGGAAGGGTCTCCCAAGAATCATGATGTAGGGCATTTTGAGGTCGACCACTTGCAACTACACCATTGTAGTCTTCTAGTAAGGTCTTTCTCCTATGGTAATGAGTAGTTGCACTATTTCTAAGGGAAAAACGCATGCTTCTCTGAAACCATGGAGCACCATCTTAATAGGTCTTAGTCTCAGATCTTCAATCCTCATAGAATCCAAAGTTTCCTTGAAGATAATATCAACCAAACTCCTTGTGTCCACCAAAATTCAACTAACTTGAGATGTTCCCACCTTCAAGGTTACTACCAACGTGTCGTCATACGGGTAATGCATTCATTTTTCATCCTCATCCGTAAACATAATAGGTACCGAAACGAGTCTTTGTTTCTTCTCGGCTCAGACGTTCATGATATGGATATCCGAAGAGGCATTGGGTAGGAAGTATTTAGAATAATTCTTCATTGATCTATTTGAATTTCTAGCCAGTGTTGCCTCACTTGAGATCACCATAGTCCTTTCTTCTGGTCCTCGTCTGCGTTCAGTTTCTTGGCCCGAGACTCTAACTCCATCTCCCTCTTTAACTACCAAGTCTTGCAAATAATTATTTCTGATCAATATTTCCACCTAACTTTTGAGGTAAAAACATTTGTCCATCAGATGTCCAGTGCTTTGGTATAACTTACATAACTTATTCTTGGCTCCTCCTACCGGTTTAACCTTCAGTGCAAGGTTCCACTAGTATAGTTCATCGTCTCTTGATCTCTTTCTAAACATGTGAGAGTGAGGCTTTCAGAAGAGTGAAAGCTTGATCTCCTTGAACATAAGCTAACCCTCTCGTGTCGTCTCTCCCAGGTGAGCGATACTCTTTTGGATGAAAATTCTCTCTTCCCTCTACTGTATTGTTCCGGCCCTAGCCTCTTCTAGTTTTTCTATCAAGATCATGAATGATTCTCTTGTCAGCATGTCTTCTTCTCGAATCGATTCTAGTATTTCGAGCCTCTTCGAGAGATTGTAGTTCGAAAAATTTTTCTTCCCTAATTTTAAGAGCAATCTGATCCTTAATCTTAATCTCATTCAACAGCTTTCTTCGAGCCATTTTATAAGTGGTAATAAAGGGCTTTCGCATAATGTACCATCCTCGATCTACATGTAGACCTTTTCTTAGATCTTTCAAAGCTAAAGGATGATGATAAGCCCCCAGTTTTATCACTTCATCATGATATCTTTTGACAAAGCTCTTGAGACTTCCACTCTTTCCTTACTTTATAAGCAGCAGTGAACTTGGAGTCTTGAGGTTGACGGTAACACCTCTGAACTTGTTCATAAAGGCTCTTTACAACTGTTCAAAGCTACTGATGCTGTCGGGCGTCTAATTGGTGAACTATCTTCTCGCTTGTCCTTCCAGAGTTAGCGGGAACAAGTAGCACATCTGGGATTCATTCAATCCTTGGATTAATATCATTTCTCTAAATAAATCCATATGTAGTGATGGGTCAGTCTTACCTGTGAAAGGGTTGATTTTGGGCATCTTAAACTTTCGAGGAAAAACAAAGTCCAAATTTTTTTAGAAAAATGGAGATTTTGAATAAAATCATATCTTTAATGTAGAATTGTCCCTCCTTTGCCTCTCTCTTTTCTTCTTGTCTTTCAACTTCTCGACTTGCTTTCGAACACGGACCTCTAAATTCTCAACTCGATTACTGTTTTCCTAAATCTCTTTATTCGGGATGGGTTCCATACAGAGCATTCTCTTTGTCGTTTTTGATTTAGAAACACTCTCATATCCTCTTAGCCAAGACCATGGCCTGATTCCCTTTTACGAATCATCGCCGAATTATCAAGCAAATATTTAAATATTAATAGTAGCTCGTCATGAAACCTAGTGGCATCATTATCATCTCCCGACTCTTTGAGGTGATAGCTAGAAATCTTTCCCTTTCCCTTCTCTACAGCAGTGTATTTTCTTCTGACGGCATTTTGTTGATTGCGTTGCACCCGGCACACTACTCTCAATAGCCTCTACTAGTTTGGGAGTCTTTAACATCGAGGAATTAGCTTGGAGCATCTTCTTCATTCGTGTTACTTCCTCCACCAAAGCTTGAATCTGTCTATTCTTTTTCGCTTGTTGCTTTTCATTCACAGCCAATCTTTGGGCCAACCAGGCTGTTCCCGCCATCTCCAGACGAGGGGAGAGTTGGTGCGGCGATAAAGTTTTTGAATCATGGTTCACGCCCTCCAACGGTAGCCTCTGATTGCCAATATCTTGATTAACAATCTTATTTTCATTCATGACATTGTCGTGCAAATTTTTCCTCATCATTGCTCTGTTCCTTGCTATATACGTTCTCGAAATAGCCATGTTTTCCTTTTTGTCGTTGTTTTTGACTTTTCTTTCAGTTTCTCACAGACGGCGCCAGATGTTAATGTAGCAAAAATCCTTTCTTAGATTCCATGCACCAGCAATGATCTCCTTCTTTTTCACCGGATTGTTTTTGTAACTTGCCACCACAATAGAAAGCTATAGAGGTAAAAAGTTGGTTATCCGACGAAAACCCTCCGATGCTTAAATTAGGGTTTTGCTTATGAATATTCTTTAAAAGAAAGAGTTAAAAGAGAATTGTAATACTTCTAGACTAAAATTTCAGTAGTCGTACTTGGTCGTAGCTAGTCTCCTTTTATAGACATTGTCATTTCCCTAATATGGTAGAATTCTGTAAAATCTGGTAATTAGTATCTCACTACGCGAGAATCACAGAGATTCCTTAGATCAAGCAATAACTTTCGGATCTCGTGGGATTGTATTCCTAAGATTCTTATTATGTAAGAAGCTTAATTTGGCAAAAATCCTTATTATAGAATAATCCAGAAATATATAGGAAAGAGATTAATCATTCACTAATATGCAACTGTTGTGAAGTCTTAGAAATCTTCGCTTAAGATTCTTTTATAAGCTGTGGCCGAGACCTTTGTGAAGTATGGCTGAAACCTTTTATTAGTTATGATTGAGATCTTTATGGTATATCCTTGGGATAACATTTAATCCAAGCCTCCTGATGACTTCGAGAGGTCTCAACTCCCAGTAATCCTGAAATTCTCGTCATCCCCTTTTATTACTATGATTCCAACTTGAGACCTCTTCTTCTCTTATCAAGTCCTAACCCTTGACAAGGTCTGAACTTCTTACTACTAGGATAGCTCTCCTTGAGTAGCCGTTGGTCTCCAAATACAACCCGTCTTTACTTGCAAAACCATTCTAGGCCTTCACTCTTCTAGGCTTTATGCATATTAGACTATACTCAACATTAAGTCCCCTAGTTTTATTCAAAAACAACTATTCTTTGATTAAAATTAAGATGACAATTCTAAAGAGACGCACTTATTTGTCATAATTAAATGCTAAGTTGGAAATATGCTCGTTTTCAAAATGTGGAGGAAGATGACTAATTCTTGGGATTTCAACGTTTCAGACCCCAAAAGATCTAACTGTCCCTAATGATGGCCGCCCACCTTTCATAAATAAGACGCATCCTTTCAACTTCTACCCTAACGTGGCAACATTATATCCATTGATCTATAACGAATATCAGCAGATGAGGTTCTTCCTTTCCTTTAAAAACCCCACCTTTCACCTTTTCACTTCTTCCTTTACCTTTACGCCATCAATTTCCTTTGCATACGACTTCAACAGCAGCAGAGCATCAGCAACAAGATTTTAAACCTTCATCTTTCTCAAATTCTTCATTCTAGCGACTACAACAGTAAGTTCTCTTTTCTTTCCTTATTTATTTGCAGTTAATCTTATGATATATTTGATAGGTTAGGGAACTTGGTAAATTTCTTAGATTTAACGACCTTTAGGTTGATTCTCTTGAGTTGTTGACAACCCTAAAATGGCCTTTAATCATTTACTTTTCTTTCATGAAAAACAGAAATAACTTCTGGGGGGAAACAACTCTGGACTGGGACAAGTCATCATTCCTGTCGATCCTCCTACTCCGGTGAGGCGAGACCTAGCACACTTTGAAGCCAAAAAATTTGCTTCCTCCGTAACAGAATTAGAGTTAGAAGTATATACTAGATTATACAAAATTCCTAAGGGGGTTTATCTTAGGGTCCCTAAGGCAAATAAGCTCCTCAGCTGCCCTCTAGAAGGTGAGATAGCCTTAAATGAGGAGTTCTTTCATGCAGGTGTTAGGCTTCCCATCTAAAATTATTTCACTAGGATTCTCACTTCCTTTGGCATTCCTTCGTATCAATTAAACTTGAATAGTTGGAGGGTTCTAGCAGGCCTGTATGTATTGTGGTATTAGGTCTCAGACTTTGATCCCTATCTTAAGGAGATTGAACAACTATACATACTAAAAAAAATCCCATAAGAAGTCTTAGGTGGTTTTACCTCTAAAACCGACCTACCGAGAAGAATCCCATCACTAGAAACCCTACCTTCAACAAAAATTGAAAAAAGAAATGGTTTTTTGTTGGAGGTAACTGGAATCTCACTCTCTATTTCCACATACCACGAGCCTTTGAGGAAGCGATGATTTGGAGTAAGCCTGTTTTAGATCTTCGTAGTAAAGAAAGGGTGAGGCTAGCTAAATCATTAGCAGCTGACATCTCGGAAGATCAGACACTTGCATCTGGTCTTGTAAGTTTTTGGGTATCTAGGGGCCAAATGGTCTCGAAAAAGGCTGTTCAATAAGGCAACTTTCATGAAGCCATTTGCTCGAGTTAGGAGTGCAATATTTGATTTTGCCTTTACTTGTTTTTTACAGGCAAGATGGCTTTCAGAGACCATGCTCCAGATCCCTTCGAAGTCTTACAGAGACTTGTTAAGGAAAACAAGGTTAGAAATGCTCTTCGGCCCCTCAAGGCCACCCAAAAGTGTCTAGCCAAGGTCTTTGGAGCTTCAAAGGCGACTGACGCCTCCAGCTCAATCAGCCCTAAGGCCCCCGCAAAGGGGATAATAATCCATGATCTAACACCCCTTCCTTCAGCTCCTCCTACTGATAAAGAAAAAGGGAAATGCAAGGCCACAACTGTGGATTCTGAGGAAAAGGCCAAGTAAAAGAAACAAATGTTTGGCCAAACCAATAAGGAATCTGTCGGATCATTAGAGCTTCTTCTTGAGGACCTCTTAGTGGATAAGAGGGGGTTCTTTACGCATTTCCTCCCTTGCATCAACTTGCAGGTCCAAAGTATCAGCAACAAATTTTCTGAGGATATCATCGGGCTTTTGGGAAAGTTGTTGCTGAACTTCCAGTTGAAATGGCTAGGTCGGGTGAGTTTATTTTTTCTTATTTTTGTATTGTAAACAAAACTCATTGTAACTAATCTTTTGATGGTTTAACATTCGTAATCTTTCAGCTCTTCTATTCAACCATGCTACAACATAAAGCCCTTACCGAAGATTTTCCAAGGCCTTAGAAGTTGAGAAGAGGGCTAAGAAGGCGGAGAAAAACTTAGCTCTGGTGAGAAATAAGTATGAATCCAACCTCGGCATATTGAATCAGGAGTAGAAAGAGCTCCAAATATGGGTGGTTATGGCTGAGTCGTCTTAGTCCGAAGGGAATAGAATGGCGGAGACCTTAAGGTCCGAGTTGGACAACTTGAAGGAGGAGGGAGAGGCATATCTTCAGAGCTTGAATAAGGCATGTGAAAACCTACGAGTGAGCTTGGATGCCAAGAAGAAAAAGGTTTGTGCTTCTGGCTAAGAAGGTGAAGGAGGACGAGGTGGATATAGAGGTTCGGCTCTATAAGCGAGTCAATGATAGCATTGACCTGACTTGTAAGATGCTCCAAGGCTAATATCCTAGACTTGTGTTGGCTGTATGAAGCCTTGGGGTGTCAAGCTCCAATGCAGTGAAGAGAAGACTCTGATGAGGTGTTCCCTGAAAGGGAAGGGCACCCCAATTTGAAGACCATGTATGAGCCTTCAATGGCGTATGCTACCAACACCTCTACTGAGCTCTTTGCTGCAAATGTCCCTGTGGAAGTCTCTTCCGCTAAGGAGATAGAGGCTTCTCCTCTTCTTGTGGTCAATCTCAAAGCCCCTCTTGTTGACTTGACAACTCCTCCAACTAACCCGACGACTCCTCCAGCTGACCCCTCAGCCAACTAAACCATTGAAATTGTTTAGCTTTTAGTTCAGTTTTTTTTTTAATAATGTAATACTTTTTGCTAATTAATAAATTTTTCGTTTGAAAATCCTAAATTTCTCTTTCGTTTGACTCTGCTCTCTTTTACTTTCATTGATTAGTTCCGTGCGATTGTTGCTTATCTTATGAATTTGGAATACCTGCCATCATTAACTTGGCATACTGATATCATAAACTATCCACTCTTTACGTATTAACTTCACTTATCCCATGTGGTATAACTGTACTTCTTTCACTTAAAGTCTACTTGTATCCTAGATTTCATTGACACGTTTTACATTAGTCGTCTGATAACCTTTTTGATTGATCCTTTCCTAGACCAAGCTCAAGGCTTATTTGCGCCTGGAATACTATCGCCTAAGAGCGAATAACAAGCTAACGTCTGGGAACCGTTTCATCTATTTTCGGGCTTTGAGAGGAGATTACCCCGAGGCGTTCGAAGGTCGTCATCCGATGATCTCTTTCACTCTTATGCTCACTAATACATTGCTAGGGCCTTGTTCGAGGTGAGGATAATATTATCTCTGAAAAAATAAAAAGCTAAATGCTTGGGAACCGTGTCACCCATGTTTGGGCTTCGAGAGGAGATTGCCCTGAGACGTTTGATCAGGTCATTCGAGAACCTCTTTTGCTCATTCTCTTTGAGACCATTCTTAGGACTTATTTGAGCTAAAGATAATATTACCTCGGAAAAAATAAAAAGCTGTATACCTGGGAATCGTGTCACCCATGTCTGGATTTTAGGAGGAGATTATCCTGAGACGTTTAATGAGATCATCCAAGAACCTCTTTTGCTCATGCTTTGAGACCGTTCTCAGGTTTGTTTGAGCTGAGGATAATATTACCTCGGGAAAAATAGAAAGCTGAACACCTGAGTACCGTGTCACCCATGTTTAAGCTTCGGAAGGAGATTACCCCGAGACATTTGATGAGATCATTCGAGAACCTCTTTTACTTATGCTCTCTAAGACCATGCTCAGGGCTTGTTTGAGTTAAAGATAATATTAGCTCGGAAAAAATAGAAAGCTGACGTCTGAGAACTGTGTCACCTATGTTTGAGCTTCAAGAGAAGATTACCCCCAGACGTTTGATAATCATGAGCTTTAGCTTTATTTGTTGGTCGACTCAAGAAGTGAAAAATAAAAAATAATTTTATTAACTTCTAAAGGGATTTGCTACAAAAAATTTTAATGCTTTTAAAGGTAATACAACTTCAAGCGTTCGGCATTCCAAGGCTTTCAGACTCGGTTTCGGTTAGGAGATTCCAGTTTATAAACTCTGGCTCTAAGGACTTGAGTGACTTTATAAGGTTTTTCCCAATTTGCACTTAGAACACCCTCTCCTGAAACCTTGGTGTTCAAAGTTACTTGTCTCAGGACCCAATCTCCTAGTTGAAAAAAGTGGTGTCAAACTTTCTGGTCGCTACACTTTGTTGGTGAGCTGCGGTCTTTATCACTGTCATTTCTCTTTTTTTCTTCCAACAAATCTAATTCCAAACGTAAGCTCTCATTATTAGACTTCTCGTCATAATTGTTAACCTGGAAAGTTGGTATACTGACCTCTATCGGAATCATCACCTCACATCCGAAAGCTAGGCTATAGGGAGTTTCTCTTATGGCGACCTTGGGCGTGACTTGGTACACCCAAAGAATCTTAGAAAGGTTGTCAATCCATGCACCTTTGTGCTCCTTGAGCTTCTTTTTTAGGGCCTTTATGATGACCTTTTTAGCTGCCTCTACTTGTCCATTGGCTTTAGGATGAGTTGGAATTGTGAATTTAAGGTCAATTGCAAAATCTGAGTAGATCTCCCTGAAGTTTGCGTTGTCAAACTGCTTTCCATTATCTGTGATCAGCACTTGAGGTATTCCAAACTTGTAGATGATGTTGTGCTTGACAAACATCATAACCCTTTTCTCTATGATAGCAGTCAAGGGTTTAGCTTTTACCTACATTGTGAAATAGTCAATAGTTGTTATAGCATACTTCGTGTTTGCATAAGCTTGCAGTAGAGGTCCAATGAGATCGAGCCTCCACTGGGAAAATGGGTAAAGGCTTGCCAAGGAAGTTAACTTCTCTAGAGGTTGTTTTGGAATGCAGTCATGTACTTGACACTCATGGCAAGTTTTAGCTATCTGTGTTGTATCTCGAGAAAGCGTTGTCTAGTAATACCTTTACCTCAATATTTTGTAAGTTATAGTTCGGGCTCCTCCATGTCTGCCACATATTCCTCAATGGATTTCATCTAGAGTTCAAGTTGCTTCCTCAAGTTTTAGGCATTTAGGTAAGGCATACTGTATCCCCGCTTGTATAGTTCTCCATCAATGATGGTATACCTTGCC
>JAXCLQ010071927.1:0-11057 GCA_035584115.1 Cedrela odorata
GCGTATTCGTAGTTTTATTTTGATATATGTAATTTGTAAGTTAGCTAAGTATTGTGTATAGACTTGTAGGTTAGTACCTAAGACTTTATTTGTATTACAATGGGTTGTATTATATGTACACTTGTATGTATATAAAAAAAAAATTTGTGGACTAGATTACTTTAAGTTTTGTGTAAATAAAAGAGTAATATTGTATGTAGTACACATGATTATGTATTTGTAGATAGTAAGGAGCAGGTGTGACAAATCTACTCCTCAGGGTTGTAAATCTTATTTAATTGAGTTAGGCTTTGATACCACTTGTTAGCCCAGTTGGCAACACTCAAGAGGGGGTGAATTGGGTTTTTAAAATTTAGCAATTAAAAATGTATGCAATATAGTGCAATAATAAAACAATAATTAGAGAGAGATATATAAACACAGTTTTATAGTGGTTCGGCAAATCTTGGCCTACGTCCACTCTCTCAGATGCAAATCACTTCTTCTGAGGTTCAACTAACTTCTTGTTTTGACGGGCAAAAAACACCCAATACACTCCTTCTGAGGTGAAAGGTAACCTTGCAACTTCTTTTCTAATGGTGAAGGTGACCCAATGTGATCTTCTTTAGTACAGGTGAAGATGTATCCAATACCAAGTAACAAATGTATATTGGATTTTTGCTCTCACACTAGAGTAGATATTTCAATAAGCTCTCACAAGAAAAATTTCTCTCACGCAAGATTTGAAAGATTTATAGTAGAGAGAGACAGATTACTGTTTACGTATATAAGTGTTGTTTAATGATTTCTTGTTGATATTGATTGCAAGTGATTGTTGTTCATTTCTTCACTGTGCATCTTCTATTTATATTTATCCTTTGTGTAAAGCAACACTTGTCCAACAGCTTGATTTTGTGCATTTATTGCTTGCCATTAATGCTGCAGAAGTTACCGTTGAGCTTTAAAAATAGAGAGAGTATCGATCAGTTTCTCTATGAATCGATCTCTTTAAGTGAACAGTACAAATTTCATCCCATGTATCGATCTCCACTTCTCTAAGTATCGATTTATTTCTGTTGGAGTTATTTCTAAGTTTTAGCGTATCGATCTGTTAATGCAGGATATCGATCTAGTTAGCTTTGTAATTATTTTCTAACTCTCTGTGAAGACTAGGTATCGATCTCTTGTCTCCAAGTGTCGATCTGATTGCCTCTATAATTATTTTGCAACTTTTTATAAAGACCGTGTATCAATCTGCTGATCTCCATGTATTAATCTGGTTGCCTTTGTAATTATTTTGTAACTCTCTGTGAAGACCATGTATCGATCTGCTGATCTCCATGTATTGGTTTGGTTGTATTGGTGATTTCATCTAAAGCTACTGTCTTAGTAAATATCGATACCCTCATTTCTTTGTATCAATCTTTCTTAATGTATCGATCTGTTATTGATCTTGTTTCGATCTGTTTACTCACATATCGATCTATTTGTCTCTAAGTATTGATCTAAAGGCTTTTTAATGCACTTGGACATAAATTTGTTAAGTAATAATTTCAAGTATATTTATACATGATTTTGAGATACATTTAGGACATTTTTATTTTACTTAGACATTAGCAAAAACATATGCATATTAAGGTTTGATATTATCAATTTTTCACATGATATCATCAATCTCCCTTTTTTTTGATGATGAAAAAATAAAATAGGTGCCTAAGACTTAATGTGAATTGATTATTCTCCCACTTAATGTGATGTTTAACTTATCTTTTAAATTTGAGTTTTCTTCCCCTTTATCCATTAAGATTTGATGCAAGCTTAACATATATATTTTTTCCCCATTTTTGTCAGCAATCAAAGAAGGAAAATAAATCAATGATATTACTTATAATCAACACAATCATGCAAATCAATGATATTAAGGCTATGCATTTCAGACATAATTAACACAATCATAACAGAAAAGTACAACGACAAAATAATTGTTAATCAAGAAGAAAAGTTTTCATTTCACAGAAAAATATCGATCTTTTCTGATATTTGAATGATATATCGATCTGTCTTAAAAAGATTTCGATATGTTTTAACATTTAGGTACGAGTATCGATACGTTGGATTAAGTGTTTCGATACATACAAGCAAACTCAAATTTGGGTATGGCCTTTAATAAACATTTAATTTTGGCGGTTGACAACTTAGCTTTCATAAATTTCAAAATTTGAGTTATCATACATTGTTTTGACACAAAGTATCAATCTGAAAGGAAGAATATCGATACATACTGGAAATGAGTGCCAGTATCGATATGTCAAGATAATATATCAATGCTTAAATAGTGACACATAAAGGTATCGATATGTTTTCAGTGACATATCGATCCGTTATTGTGGCATTGATACTCTGTGACAGATGTATCGATTCGATGCATTCAAGTAGCTAAATTTTGCCAGTTATATACACATAGACAAGAAAAACTCAGCAATATTCAATCTAATTCCTAATTCTGTTCTAATTACACAAAAATGATCTCTATCAAGTGGTTTTGTGAAAATATCAGCTAATTGGAGATTTGTGTTTATATACTCTAAGTAGATATCTCCTCTATTAACATAGTCTCTCAAGAAATGATGACAATTTTTATGTACTTAGTCCTAGAATGATAAACTGGATTTTTGGTTAGATTTATGGCACTTGTGTTATCACACAAAATAGGAATTTTACTAAGGTTTAATCCATAATCTTGCAATTGGTACTTAATCCCTAAAAGTTGTGCACAACAACTACCTACAGATATGTATTCGGCTTTGGTAGTGGAAAGTGCAACGGTGTTTTGTTTCTTGCTAAACCATGATACTAAGGCATTTCCAAAAAAGTAGCAAGTATCACTTGTACTTTTTCTATCTACTTTACATCCTTCATAGTCGGCATCCGAGTAGCCTTTTAAACTAAATTCACTATCTTTTGGATAAAATAATCCTAGATTTAGTGTCGTTCTTAAATATCAAAAGATTCATTTTACCACTACAAGATGTGACTCCTTAGGATTGGATTGAAATATCGCACAAACACACACTCCATAGAGAATGTTGGGTTTAGAGGCGGTCAAATAAAGTAATGATTCTATCATACCTCTATATATTCTTTGGTCTACACTCTTTCCTTTTTCATCTTTGTCTAATGAAGTGGAAGTGCTCATAGGAGTTAGAATGAATTTGCCTTCTATCATATCAAATTTTCTTAAAAGTTCTGTGATGTACTTTGATTGGGAGATGTAAATTTCATCATTTGTTTGTTTAATTTGGAGTCCTAAAAAGAAATTTAATTCTCCCATCTTGCTCATTTCAAATTCACCTTTCATTAGATTTGAAAACTCAATGCATAAGGACTCATTTGTAGTTTCAAAAATGATATCATCAACAGAGATTTATACTAATAGATTATCATTATATTTATTTTTAATAAAAAAAAGTAGTGTCAAACCAAGCTCTAGGTACTTGTTTTAGACCATAAAGTGCCTTAGTGAGTTTAAAGACATGATTTGAAAATTTGTAGTTTTTAAAATTTGGAGGTTGCTCTACATAAACTTCATTTATAAAACCATTTAAAAAGGTACTTTTCACGTCAATTTGATAAAGTTTGAAATTTTTGTGGCATGCAAATGCTAATAGTACTCTAATGGCCTCTGATCTTGCTACGGGAGCATATGTCTCATCATAGTCTATTCCCTCTTCTTGACTATATTCTTAAGCTACTAATCCAACTTTGTTTTGAGAGATATTGCCATTTTCATTAAATTTGTTTCTAAAAACCCACTTGGTACCTATTTGTTGGATAATCATTTGGTCTAGGTAATAAAGTCTAAACTTCATTTCTTTGAAATTGATTTAATTCTTCTTGCATAGTCATTAACCAATTTTCATCACTTAAGGCTTCTTCAACTTGTTTTGTTCTATTTGAGAGACAAATGCTAGATTTTGAACTTCATCTAGATTATCATCAAATTCTCTTGTTTTTCTCCTAGTTTTAACTCCTTGTAAGGGATCTCTTATTATTAGTTCTTTTGGATGACTAGAATTATATTTCCATGCCCTTGGGAGTTCCTTAGTCACTTGATTTTCTTCTATAATTTCACTTTGAATTTTCAAAAACTCATCATTTAAGTTTAGGTTTTCCAAATTTTCAATTGCTTTTAATTCTTTCTCTTTTTCTTTAGCAATTAATTTGGTTAAGTTGGGATCATATTCGTTAAAAGTTATGTGCAAACTTTCTTCCACGACTTGAGTTCTTTTGTTGAAAACTCTATAAGCTTTACTCTTGGATGAATTTTTTATAAATATCCCTAGATCGAACTTTGGCTCAAATTTTTCTAAGTTATCCTTAGTATTAAAAATGTAACAATTACATCCAAAAACTTTAAAGTATTTGATTTTAAGTTTTCTTTGAAAGATTAATTTATATGGAGTTTTGTTCAAGATCTTTCTAATTAGAACTCTATTAGTTATATGACATGCGGTGTTAATAGTCTCAGCCCAAAAGTATTCGGGTAGGTTATATTCACTTAGCATTGTTTTACCTATTTCTTGAAGAGTTCTATTCTTTCTTTCAGTAACTTCATTTTGTTGTGGGGTTCTAGGTGCAGAAAAATTGTGAGAATATCCATTCTCATAGCAAAGGTTTTCAAATTCTTTGTTTTCAAATTCTCCACCTTGATCACTTCTAATCTTTACAATTTTGAAACCTATTTCATTTTCAATTTGTCTTTAAGAATTTATTCAAGGTTTCAAATGTATTACTTTTATTTCCCAAGAAGAAAACCTATGTAAATCTTGAGTAATCATCAACAACTACGTATGCATATAGTTTTCCTCCTAGGGATGCTGCCCTATTTGGTCTAAAGAGATTCATATGTAAAAGTTCTACAGGTCTAGTTGTGAAAATTAAGTTTTTGGATTTGAAAGATGTTTTAACTTGTTTTCCTAATTCACAATGACCACATACTTTGTCTTTTGTAAATTTTAGATTGGGAATGTCTCCTAATAAACCTTGTTTAGCAAGTTTTCGCAATAGATCCATGCTACAATGTCCTAGTCTTATATGCCACATCCAAGAATCATCACAATGAGCTTGCAAACATATGTCATTCATTTCATTCAATTTTTCTAGTTCTATAACATATACATCATTGTTCCTAGCTACATAGAATAATTTATTTTCATGCTCATCTAATACCTCACAATCATTCATAAGGAATATGATTTTATATTCATGATCACACAATTGGCTAATACTAACCAAATTATATTTAAGACCTTTAACATATAAAACATTTTTTATTTTGATTGAATTAAGGTCAATTGTACCGATACCTTTCACCTTGCCTTAGATATTATCTTCAAAGATCACATCTTTTCTTTCTTCTTTCTTTAGATGGAGAAACAACTTTTTGTTTTCTGTCATGTGTTTCAAGTAACCACTATCAAGGAACCACTTCTTTTTGTACTTGTTACTCTTCACATGCGGTACCTACAAAAATGGCAAGTTTATTTTGGTACCCAAGTGACTTTGGGTCCATATATATTAGTTCTATCCTTAAAGGTCTTGGCCATTTTAGCATGCATAATTTCCTTAAGTCGTATTCCCTTAGGTACCCATATCATTTTAGGTTCATTATACTTATTTTTCTTATGTAAATATGTGTTACTATAATGACCTATTCTATTGCAATAATGACAAGTAATGGATGATGCTATTTGTTGTTCAGCTTTCACAAAGTAGTTTGCATAGGACTTTTGTTTGATTCCTTGTTTATATCCAAATCCAGCTTTATCAAATACTAATCTTTGACTACCTAAAAGCTTATCCAATGATTCTTTTCATTGTGTAAATTTAGCCAAGATTTCTTTAAGAGAAGCTATTTCACCTTTTAAGATTTTATTTTCATCTTTTAACATATCAAATTCATTAGGTAAGCTATATTCATTCTTAATTTCTAGTTCTTTAACTTTTGTTTTCAATAAGTCATTTTCCTTTAATACCATGGAGTCATTTTTCTTTGCTTCTTTATATTTTGCATATAAATCTTGAAAATCATTTCTAAGTTCCTTATATAATGCACTCAAGTCTTCATCTAATGGATTATCATCACTATTTGAACATGTATCATAAAATGAAGAGTTTTGATCTAGAGAGGTTATCTCATCTTCTAGTTTTCCCATGTGGCAAAAAATTGTTTGCTCGGTTTTCGATGATAAAGTGCTCTCTTCGCTAAATGAGTCATTCCATGTCACTTTCATTGCCTTCTTCTTGTTCTTGTCCTTATATTTTCTTAGTGGACATTTGGGTCGTGTATGCCCCAGTTTCTTGCATTCATAGTAAATGATTTCTCTACCTTTTTCTTTTTCTTTTCAAGGCTTTTCTTGAATCCATCATTTCTTGGATAGTCTCTTCTTTTCTAGTTTCTTCCCTTGGATTCTTCTTTGTTGAAGAATTTTCTGAATTTTTTGGCCATGAGAAGAAAATCATCTTCATCAGAATCTTGTTCTCTCTCATCTTCTTTTTTTTCTTTTTTGGTGCTCTTTAATGTTATGTTTCTATTGCCCTTTTCTTTATCTTCATCATTATTGCGTCTACTTTCAAGCTCGTACGTCATGAGCGATCTGAGAAGTTCCTTGAGAGGTAGAGTTCTTAAGTCCTTTGCTTCTCTAATTTATATAACTTTAGCTTCCTAACTTCTAGGTAAACTCCTTATAATTTTTGTCACAATGTCTGTATTTGAGTAAGATCTACCAAGAACTTTCAAGTCATTAGTAATGTCAGTGAAATGAGTAAATATGTCTTTTATGCTCTCATGTAGTTTCATTTTAAACAGTTCGTAATCATGAACTAACATACTAATTTTAGAATCATTAACTCTACTAGTTTCTTCATGTGTAACTTCTAACATGTCCCAAATTGATTTAGCCATTTTACATCCTGAAATTCTATTGAATTCGACTCTATCTAAAGCACAGTAGAGAATGTTCATTGCCTTTCTATTTAAGGTGAACCGATTTCTCTCTTCGGGAGTCCATTCCCTTTTTGGTTTTAGTTTTCTCTCTCTAGTGATTTCATCTTCAGTTATGGGTGGACGATACCCATCTTCTATTACATTTAGATTTCAAAATTTAATGTTGATAAGAAGATTTGCATCCTCTTTTTCCAGTGAACATAATCTATTCCATTAAAGAATGGTGGTTTGTTTGTAGATTGTCCCTCTACTATTTATGTAAGATTACTGTTGGATGTCGTTTTAATATACTCCTCAAGGTTGTAAATCCTATTTAAGAGTTAGGATCTGATACCACTTGTTGGCCCAGTTGGCAACACCCAAGAGAGGGGTGAATTGGGTTTTTAAAATTTAGCAATTAAAAATGTATGCAATACAGTGCAATAATAAAAGAGTAATTAGAGAGAGAGAGATATACAAACACAGTTTTATAGTGGTTTAACAAATCTTGGCCTACGTCCACTCTCTCGAATGCAAATCACTTCATCCGAAGTTCAACTAACTTTTTGTTTTGATGGGACAAGAAATACCCAATACATTTCTTCTGAGGTGAAGGGTAACCTTACAACTTCTTTTCTACGGATGAAGGTAACCCAAGATGATCTTCTTTAGTATGGATGAAGATGTACCCAATACCAAGTTACAAATGTATATTGGATTTTTGCTCTCACACTAGAGTAGATATTTCAGTAAGCTCTCACAAGAAAAATTTCTCTCATGCAAGATTTGAAAAATTTATAGTAGAGAGAGACAGATTACTGTTTACGTATATAAGTGTTGTTTAAGGATTTCTTATTGATATTGACTGCAAGTGATTGTTGTTCATTTCTTCACTATGTATCTTCTATTTATATCCTTTGTGTGAAGCAACACTTGTCCAACGGCTTGATTTTGTGCATTTATTGTTCGCCATTAATGTTGCAGAAGTTACCATTGAACTTTAAAAATAGAGAGAGTATCGATCCGTTTCTCTATGTATCGATCTCGTTAAGTGAACAATATAAATTTCATCCCGTGTATCGATCTCCACTTCTCCAAGTATCGATCTATTTCTGCTAGAGTTATTTCTGAGTTTTAGTGTATCGATCTGATCAACTTCGTAATTATTTTCCAACTCTCTGTGAAGATTAGGTATCGATCTCTTGTCTCTAAGTATCGATTTAGTTGTCTCTGTAATTATTTTACAACTCTCTGTGAAGACCATGTATCGATCTACTGATCTCTATGTATCGATCTAACTGCCTCTGTAATTATTTTGCAACTCTCTATGAAGACCATGTATCAATCAGCTGATCTCCATGTATCGATCTGGTTGCATTAGTGATATCATATAAAGTTATTGCTTCAGCAAATATCGATATCTTCATTTCTTTGTATCGATCCTTCTTGATGTATCGATCTGTTATTGATTTTGTATCGATCCATTTACTCACATATCATTCTGTTTGTCTTTGAGTATCGATCTGGAGGCTTTTTAATTCACTTGGACAGAAATTTGTTAAGTAATAATTTCAAGCATATTCATACATGATTTTGAGATACGTTTAGGACCTTTTTATTTTACTTAGACATTATTAAAAACATATGCATATTAAGGTTTGATATTATCAATTTCTCTCATGATATTATTAGGAGTGGTTTCTTCCATAGTTAACCTAATAACTTTTTACTGTGACAATAATAGGGTTATAGCTCAAGCTAAGGAACAGAGGTTTCACCAGAAATCCAAACATATCCAAAGGAAATACCACTTAATCAGAGAGTTTATACCAGATAAATAGATAGTCGTGTAGAAAACCCCATTTGTGAATAACGTGGCAGACACACTAAATAAATTAATAACATAGCTGCAACTAGATCACCACCTTGAGAGATTGAGTATCAAATACCATGGTGATTGGCTCTAGTACAAATAAGAGTTTGTTGGAGATATGCCCTAGAACTAAACGTGTCATATGGTTCAAGGATATCATTCTTTTTATATATATTTCTGTAATTAATTGTGAATTAGTTTACGATTAATAAAATGTCTTTTATATCATTTTGCATATTCAGTTGTCAATTTATATTATATATATAATGCAGAATGAGATCCTGTGATGTATTATGATGCTAAGACTCTATCTACAAAAAGTTGTAGATATGAGTACAGAGTCTCTGATTTAAATACATCCAAATCAGTCCCTGGTTAAGGTAAGGTCATATGGGAATATAACATTGCATGACTGGTATGTTTAATGTTGCCAAAGATTAATATTGGATACTAATAGCTGGGTGACGAGTCTCATATTACAAGAGCATAAACATAGATAATACGTTCGTGAACATGTTACTGAACGTGACGAATCACATAGGTGATTAATCCACAATTAATGATACATCACACAGCCATATTAACTAGTGTACCACTAATCTTTTAACCAGAAGTGTCACGGTTGCCCGCTGCACTGAGACACATCGTTCACTTGTTTATATAGCATCGGGCTAGTCGTGCCTGGTGAAAGAAGCTTGCTGGTAATATGTTTTAGGGTATAAGGACAGGTGATAACCAAAATAGAATATGTCGACTCAGATATTGGAGCTTGAGATCCTAAGTGGAACTGTCATATGCAGGAATCAAGTCTTTAGCCAAAGCATGTGTGTCCGAAAAAGTGTTTTGTGGATATACGAATCCTGTATATGATTGAGATTTTGATCCTATGATTGAGTTAGGGGTTTGACGATACCATGACCCGCACTCAATTAGGAGTCGACAGTAGAGAACTTTACTATATGCACATATAACTAAATAAGTTTATTCGGTATATTCATTCATCTATGTTTGAAGTTCATGACATTTTGCTAGAGGTCACTCATGATCATTGGAAACTTTAGTTACAAGGAGTTGTACCGAAGAGATAAGAAAGAGTTCGTTTCTATCTATGTCCATCTCACAATGAACCAAAGAGGTCACACACATTAATCAGTTACTTGATGATGGTGGTAATTGCTGTTATATAATAATCATTAATTTAGTTAATGATATTGTTCCAATACTTTGATCGGATAACAATTTAATTCTTTATGGTAAAGAGTAAATTTTTCGGCAAGAATGCACTAGTACCCATATGCATGAAAAATATTTTGGTAATTTATGGGAAAACATAAATATAATTTACGAATATATATGATATTGATAAATGTATAAGATATATAGATATTAATGAATAAATGAGTTTATTCATTAATGATTATTTAAATATTATTTAATCAAATGGTTCCTTTGTTGACAAGTGGCATCATATGATATTGCCAAGTGTCAAGCCTTTGATTAAATTTTGTCCATTCATTTTGAATCAATGATTAAGATTTAATACTTTAATATTGATTAAAGTAATCATTTAAAAATGAAATATTTTTTTTCAAATATTAATATAATATTAAATATCTAAAGTAATGATTACATATTTATATATTACAGTAATATATAAATATCTAAGTAATTAGTATATAATTATATTATTAAAGTAATAATATAAATATCTAAGTAATGATTACATTTATATTATTAAAGCAATAATATTATATATGTATCTCTCTCTCTTTAATATATTATGTTGTTACATTAATGTGATTAATGTTAATTGGATGATTTTCGAATCCATCTATCATTGTTAGACACTTGACATGATTTTATTTATTTGATAAATGAAATGCATATGGGTGTTACAAGTATTGGTGGATTATAAATCAATTGAATTTGATTCAATTTGGAATTGAAAAAAGTGAGAAGACTTAAGTGCTAAGTAAAGACTTAATTACTAAGAAAAGTATCTAAGGCTTTTCTTTTTCTTTCTCCTTCCTCTTTCCCATGAGCATCAATGGTGGTTGAAGCTTGCTAATTTTTGTTTTGAACAAAATAAAAGGAAGAAAGAAAAATAGAGAGATAGAGCAAGGAATAAAAGAAATGGAATGAAATTGTAACACCTGTAATTTACGTTCAGCACTGTATGAGCCTAGTTTTGTAAGTTTGGAAATATGGTAGACATTAAAT